>JAWNPW010000034.1:12284-29178 GCA_035078745.1 Diastata ussurica
TACGTATGTGTTTACTCCAAAGAATTTAGTGTCAGTAACTGTTTGAGCACCTTTGTTTGAGAAGTTTCGCGTATTTCACCAGCGAGAAACATTTCGTCTACCACTGTATACACTTTATAGAAATTGAAGACAAGATCCAGTTCACATACATTGTGGAAATATTCGTTCAGAACTTCTACAAAATTATGTATTGCCTCTAAGTAACAGAGATTGTTGTCATTTACGTCTACGCAGATGCAAAAATAAAGTCCTGCATACCGTCTGTATACAATCTTAAAATTTCGAAACTGTCGAAAATACAAAAAAGTTATATGTTCGTTATCAAATAGGAAGTGTTACTCACTTCTACGAAGTTTGTGTGCTTAGCATCCCGTACCGTAACAACTGCGTGAACTTCCTCAATCAGTTTCTGTTTTTCATCGTCATCGAAATTCATGTACCACTTGGCGAGACGAGTTTTGCCAGCCCGATTTTGGATGAGTATGAAGCGTATCTTGAAAAAGTCTTTGTAAGCAATTGAGACTTCGATATTAAGGGGGCGTCAACTTACCATTGTTATATGTTAATTGCTAATTAATTGAAGTTCAAAAATATTTTTTCCTAGTCAAAAAAATTCTCTAAAATTCTGTATTGCTGCCAGTGTTGCCACCAATGAAACTATTTTTGAGCAAAGTTGCATTACGATAGTAAAAAAAATGTTACTTTATCGGTCAATATTTGTTAAAATGTTAATTTATTTTTTCAATAATGGAATTTATATGGTGAACATTTTCAAATGCTTTTATAGCAAATAGCTCAAATATTTGTAAAACAAAACAAAATTTTTGAATGTGAACTTACTGGACATTTATTTCAATTAGTGCGAGGTGCAATTTCATACCTTTTTGCCCAATCCGGTATTAGGATTTTCACAAATCTGCTGTCCCACCCAGACATGGGTACCCAGACATGGGTGGGACAGTAATAAATTTTTAAATGATCATTTTCGCAATATTTAATTTTATCAGCTGCTAATTTACGTACATGCCTTGCGCAGAACGACTACTATTTTGTTAAATAAAAGCGTAACTACTTGTAGCTAACATACAAAACTGTAGGGCATGTTTTTTCGAGACGGCAACACTGTTACTTAAACATTTTTTTTCTGGACTGAAATACTACTTCTCCATTTGTCAATTCATAATGTTGGGTTTCGTGCGCAGATCCACAAAGCTAACAAGGGACTATTCCTCACGAGCATCAGCTACTTCTCAAACTGGTTCAGGACGAGTCTTTGACTGTTTGCAGGAACTTGCGCTCAAAGAACAATGTATATTAGTGGATGAAAATGATGTTGCTATTGGCGCTACAACTAAAGCAGATTGCCACCGCGTCGATGCGAATGGTAAAGTGAAACTTCACAGAGCTTTTAGTGTCTTTTTATTTAATAGTAAGGGAGAAATGCTTGTACAACGGCGCTCAGCGCACAAGGTTAGTAAAAATATGAATACAATTATCGTGGAAAAAAATTATCTCCATATTTTCAGATCACTTTCCCTGATACTTATACGAATGCTTGTTGCAGTCATCCATTGCATGAAATTGAACAAGAACGTGAAGAGCTGAATGCGTTTGGTATACGTAAAGCAGCTCAACGAAGACTCAATTACGAATTGGGTATTCCAACTGATCAAATTCGGCCGGAAAATTTTCATTATTTGACTCGCATTCATTATGCAAATAAAGGGGACGGTATCTGGGGAGAACACGAAATCGATTATATACTCTTTCTCCAAAAGGACGTCGATCTAAATCCAAATAAAAATGAAGTTAGTGAGGTGCTTTATCTCAAACGAACGGGAATTGATGAATCAATTGCCAAATTTGGCGTTCCTTTGACGCCTTGGTTCGAGCTAATTCTTCGACATCGTTTGAAAAAATGGTGGGATAATTTACATCAGTTGAAAAAACACGAAGATCTTCAAACAATACAACGTTTTTGAAAAGAACAAGGAAAAAATAGATTTTTTAGTTTTGATATTCATTTAAATTCGCTTTATTCATATGGAAATAATGTGGTAGTGAATAGTGAACAAAGCATTATTTCGATATTCTTGATAATAATAGGTAAGTGTGTGTGTATGTTGTGTTCGTTTATGTAAATAATAGTTTAGATATGTTTGTAGTATGTAGTAGCACTAAGTAAATTAGCTCATAAATGATCACACGTTTTTCATCGAATAGTTCGAACCGAACAACAAAATAAATATTTACAAAACTTAAATTCAAATAAAATGAGAGTTGGCATCAAAACTTATGACTAATAAAATTTTGTATAAAAAATAAACAACATCAAACAAGCAGCAGCATTGTTGTAAACGCTTTCATAACCGATTTGAAGCATGGGTGCAGCGATGCATAACTCAGTGGAATTTACTTGCGATAGTAAATTTCAATGTGGAAATCGAAATCGCTACATCAAACCTTCGATTAATCTTTATATTGCTCGCCGCGAAAATATTCATAGCTTGTCAACAAATGATTTCCAGTTCCTAACATTATGAATACGTACTTTTCTCGTAGTTTCGTATTTGGCTTATAAGTATATATATAAATATACGTATATTTATAAATGTGTAACATACATTTGTATGTATGAATTCACATATTGTCGTAGTTAATTTATCTCGTTTTTTTTCAGTTCCGGTCGCGCGTCCTGAATTCATATTCTTTAAGGCACTTTAATGAGTCTTGTGGGTATCGTTTCGTTTCGTTTCTTTTTTTTTTTTCATTTTAAAATACGGCTTTGAAAATGGTGCAAGCGGTTTTGGCACATGTATCCTTACACCTATGTGATGCCGACGCACCAAATATCACACCATTATAATTCCTTTCAGGAATATTGTTGCTTAGGAAAGTCCAAATAGTTTTAAAGCATTAAAGGCTGTGGCCAAAGCTACCTCGTCCGGTGTTTTCTTCATAAAAGCTGCTATCATCTCTACAATGGCAGGAAGACTGCATGGTTCGTTGCGTTGAAAAGTGCAGTATCTACATATACAGTGTGCATGGTTTAACAAAAGACCAATACAAAATTCCATGGTATATACTACCTATGTAAATACAACAATGATCGATCTGTGATACCAGTCTTAACATGTTGCGGTAGCTTGGAAGCTCTTGTATTTGGATACATAAAAGGTGCATCTGTTTCAACCAATAATCTATCCAATGGCAATGTTCCATTGTCGAGAAGTCTGCGAACACCAGAATCTGATTTATCCTGAAGAATATATAGAGAATATTTATGTATTAATTAACAAAATAATGTTATAATTAGTGTGGTGGAATTACTTTGCATAAGTAACCAGTGAGACTGAGGTAGAATCTGCGCTCAAGATATTTGGTAGCCTCATCCGCAGTACCCATGAAGCCTCTGATGATAATAGGCGGCAAGTTTTCGAATCTGTGAACGAAAAAAATTGATGGAGTGAGTCTTTGTTGATAACTTTATTAAAAAATTTACGAACTTATCTAGAATATCGAGTAAGTCTTGTTGCGCTGAACGCTCATGTATCAACAGAGGCTTATTCAAAGTACATGCCAAATGCAATTGTTTCACGAATATTTCCTTCTGTACTTCGGGCTCAGAAAAGTCCCGTTGATAGTCCAAGCCGCATGGACCAACAGCGACACATTCCAAGGACTGAGCAATATGCTCGAAGTCGAGCCAAGTCGTCGGCTCCTCTATTATCGATTTTGAATCATGTGGATGTATGCCAGCAGTTGAGTAAATAATGTCAGGATAAATACGCGATAAACGTAACGCTTCTTTGCTCGATTTGACCGACGTTCCGTGGACCATTAATTTTTGAACACCTTTTGTGAAAATACGATTTAGTTAATAAACTTATATGATTATGCACATGTACTTCACATACGAACATACATACAAAAGTAATACGCACAAGAAAGAAAGAAAGAAAACCATACAAACAAAGCTTTTATATCGCCCACGTGAAGGCGTGTTCATTTTCCTATTAATATGCGTTTTGTGTAATTCGAACTTAATTTTATACAAACCTGCGTCTCTTGCTCTTTGTATTACGGAGTCCAAGTCTCGACTATATTTTTTGTTGGTCAAATTTGCTCCCACATCTATAACAATTAGATTTTCGAAACAATGTTTCATGGCATCGATGTCCAATTCCATTGCGGCAGTAGAGGAGTCGATTTTCAAATTTTGTTGTGTGTCGACAGTGGATTGTGCCATGATGAATCAATTTATTAATTTACTCAGTCTGCTTCAAAATTTTCCACAATATTTCCTATACAAGACTAAAATAGCAATGATGGTCAATAACACTGCGTTGCCAGATTGGTAAATTTGTGTCCATTTTTACAAGATATAAAAATTGTAGAGTAAATTACGTTAATAAATATATTTGTTTTTCAATAACGAAATTGTGTCCAATAAACAATTGTTTAAGTAACGGCTAAACCAACAAACTTAAAATTATTATATCGAACAACTTCAAAGCATTGTTTTTTATTCACACTTTCCAACGAATGTTTCGATTGTACATATTTACATTTGCTGAAAATACAGTTTAAAATGTGAAAGATTATATGTGCCAGTCTTTTCCCGGTTTATCTACCTAATAACGAACGCACTTACTTATAAAAAAGACTTCAGTTGTATTTTTTTTTTTCAACTATTTTATTTTCATTTTGCTAATTATTACATTTATTGATTACATATTATTTGTATTTATGTATTTATGTAATTATTTAACTTTAATAACTTTTATTTGATTACTTATTTGATTACATAATGTTCTTGAACAAAATATTTATGTATTTAGTTTTTTATTATATTTATTTCTTTCATTTATTTAGTATGTCATTTTCTACAATTCATTTAAAAACTTAGAGTTTTGGTATTGTTTTCATTTATATTAAAATTTTGCATAAAAAGCTTTGTAGGCCTTTATAGGGGATATTATGTTTCATAATATTTATATACTCTTATAACTCATACCCAATTTTGTACTTGGTGTATTTTATATATTCATGTATATGCACAGTAGAATGATACTAAAAATGTGTTCAGATTTTGTTAAATTGCACATTCAATTGGCTCCAAAATGCAAATAAGTTGTTGTTAGATTATACAAACAATATAGATATTTTCAATTTTTTGCATTAGACTGATGTACATATACATGTATAAGTATAGAATTATTTAATATATTTGTCTAACATCGCTCTGATATATTATTTGCAATATTATGGGCTTGGCTTATAAAATTGTTTTGAAATAAAGATTCGTTGTTAAAGAAAACTTAAAGCTTTTATTACAACGTAATTCATCATTTTAGTCAAGTTCTTAAATATTAGTGTTAAACTGGTGTTAAGTTAATTCTCTAAAATAACAGCCCTCAAACGTACATGATTTTAGACTTTTTTCGTATTTTTCAAGTCGAAATCTATTCAAAATTGTTCAATATTACTCATGACGAAAAAAGTTATATAATTTTGACAGCTCTGGATATTTATTACTTTCAAAATACGCAAAAAAGCTTACTGCTCTCAATGATATTTATACGTATGTATGTATGTATATATTAATATTTTTTTTCGGAGAATATTTAATTTATAAAATCTCAGCTAACAATAAAATTAGTTTATTATTAATTACTTATAATTTTAATTGTAGGCTTTGTTTATAATTTTACTATTATTGTTGTAGTGATACGTTAAGTGCGAAAATATTTCATCCCCAACTAATTTAACTGGTCATTTAATCCCCCCGCTGCTTGTGCGCTTTCATTACTGTTTCCTAGTTGCAATTCCCAAATGGCCTCCGTTGTACTTTAAAACTACTCGTACATTTATTTCTTTTCATTGAGAACTCTTCATCTAGCTTTTTTTTGCTTGTAAATCTATAGTAAATTTTTTTCATTTATTGTTGATAGATATTATTGCTTATTTAAAAATCAATACAAATATATATAAATCGTAAGAATTTCCATACAAAAATTTAGTAGGTACGTTACTTTAGACCTCGGTGTTTTTCAAATTTATACTGGACAAAAGAACGCATCGACACAAGTTCAATTAACGTTCAATACTCTACCTCTCCCATATACATAGCTGCGTTAAAAAATCAATGTGTGAGTGTATTTGTGTGTGTGTGTGTGTGTGTGTGTGTGTGTATGAGCAAAATACCATTCGCTACTAAGCATTACTCATTCGGTCAACCATCTTTTTAGGATATGTGCTTCAATTTTTATGATCCTTAGTGTATTTTTTAGCATGATGTAGGATCTCCAATTTATATTGTTATAGTTCAGTGATTTTTTTTCTCTTTCCTTTCAAATAGTTTTTCTAGTAAGTAGGAATGTTGATATTTATTCGTACATCTCAATATTTTTACGTGGTGTTGAGTATCCAATGCTGTGTTGAGTATCAGTTTTCTTTAATATAGAAACATGAGGGCCAGTACCATCGTTGGAACGATTAGGACAAACAATAATCGAATCCTGCTTATTTAGCAAACCGCGACGTTGGTCGGCAAATGATATTACCGAATCCTGCTTAACAAGTTGGTGGCGTCTTTGCTCTGCAATGTGAAAGATGCTTCAAAATTTTAATTTTCTACATTTAGTTTCTGCCTCTCCTACCTGGGCGCTGGTCTAGAAAAGAGATAACTGAGTCCTGTTTAACAAATTTTTTACGCTTGTGTTCCAAGAGTGTATTTGCGTTTGGAGTAATATTAACCGGATATTCCTGTTTTAAAATAGCACCGCGGCTTCGGATATCACCAGTCATCTGATCTTGTTGTGAAACCGCTGCATCCGGGACACGATCCTGATTTCCAGTTGTTTGACTAGCTCGTTTGGCATCGATATAAGAGACAATGGAATCCTGTTTAGAAAGTGATATTTTTGAACCGTTGCTATCTTGTTGACATAGTGGACGACGGGATCCATCACTGGAAGCACTTTCCTGCTTAATTAGAAACTGACGTGAGCCATGCGAATCTTGTTTAAGGAGCATTTGCTGCGATAGATTGCTGTCCTGTTTCATCATCAGGTTGTGGCGGCGCAGTGAATTGTGCTCGTATATATAGGAAACAGCGTTAGTTTTGCGCAAACCTGGGCTGCTAGGACTCTTACGTGAGCTGTTCTGATGATAATGTGACGACTTTCGTGTGCTTGTAGTCGACGATGCGATGGCCACATTGTCATAGTATCTGGAAAATCATTGAACCCAGAATATAAAAACGTATATATCGAAAAATGCAGCACGTAAAGTACCTTAAACGTCCACAGCAAGAGCGTGACTTGATAATAGCTGCAAAGCCACGACGATATTTTTTGTTAAAAAATGCATACAATATCGGATTGATGCAAGAATTCGATGAACCTAGCCATTGCGCAAACGGAGTTACCTTATTCAGTATCTCGCTCTCTTCAATAGAAATCTCACCGCCTTAAAATTATGAAATAAGTATTTTATTTCTCTTATCCGATAATATATGTGTTGTTTGAGTGCGTACCAAACTTAATTCTGGCGAATATAACGTATAATGGCAACCATGATAGCACAAAAAGTATAACTACTGCCACCAACATCTTGATAACCTTAACTTTGGACTTTTGTTGCATGCGATCCATTTGTGCATCTTTGGAATCGCCCGGTATGGAACGCGTCGATACTTTGATCCAGATGAGTACATAGCAAAGTGTTATCAATGACATGGGAAGCAAATAGCAAGCCACTAAATGCGCTAGCAAAAAGTACAAGTTGCCATTGGTGCCGGGTGGCCACACTTCCTGGCACAAATACATCGGCTTCGAATGTTCCGGTATCATTTCAGCTGGGAAGGCTTCTTCAGCGGGTACCAAATCAAAAAATAGCACCCATGGTATGGTTGAACTCAATGCTATGACCCAAATGCAGAGTATCATGAAACGAGCGCGGCGCTTTGTCATTTGTTTTAGCGGCCACCAAATGGCGATGAACCTGAAATATATACATACATATATGCAACAATACAATATAAAGATAACGATGATCACGATGACATGATGGAAAAATTATATGCAAAATTTTTGAGCTGATTCATTAAAAAAATACATAAATACACATATGCGAATATACAGACAAAAATCTCATCTTCTGTACAAAAAGATTAAACCTTTTCGCTGTGTCTCCATTTTCAAAATCTTGACTGTTGAACTCAAAAGATAGAACTTGCAAAAAAAAAATATAATAAAAAATGAAAACACCATAACATTTTTTTTTCTTTTGTCATAACTTAAACTGAAATTTAAAAATAGCACGATGACGTACCCAGTTAGTATATATTTGTTGGTATGTAATTGTTGCGATTAATTGCGATTTTGTCACTTTAACATATAATTAGTAACGCCTTTATTTCATGGATGGCCTTTTACAAATTATCTGGAAACTTGATCTCAAAAACATGTCTAATTTCGAATTCAGAAGACTAACGAAATTAATAATCAACATTTTAAAAATTTTAACTAGTTTATGACAACAAAATTGGAATATATTAATTTATTGAATGCACTCTATTGCAAACGTTTCAGCAGTTTTCAATTAAAATTTCCATTAAATTAAAATTTAAACTATTTTGACGTTATCAAATTGTCCTTGAAAATATATTATTATTCTATTATATTTTTTAATTTTCGATTTTTTATTATAATTAATATGATTTTTCTATAGCGGTTGGCATTCGTAAATACGCAAAGAATTTTAAAAGAAATGATATATATGTTTAGAATTTTTTCAACAGTTAATCATGTGTGTATTTTATAATAAATCAACTATTCAAACATTGTTCCATATTGTTTATTTGTCCACGATAATTTAAGAAAATGAAATATTGCGTAGGCAGACATTCGCATGAACGCATATGTGAACAAATAATACTATATTAGAATATTTCGTCGATATATTAATATAATGGTATCTATTTATACTCATTGTGGTATATTTGGGTTTTCATGTTGAATTAATATGTTTGATTTAATTTTGTGTTATTAAAATGAAAGTACTTACAAGTACCAACAATAGTAATAGAAGATTGTAATGATCTTCCAAAATTATTGATTCTATCAGAAGATTTAGTTCGTTTTTTGTAGATGCGTTTTCAGTTTAAATTTAAATACGGCTCTCGAAAATTGACTGAATATGTCAAAAATTATATTTCACTCAAAGCATAAACAAAAAATTAAAAGCAATAACGAGGTTGATAAGGAGGAGGTTGAGCAGGTTGATAACCAATATTTTGCCATTGTAATTGGCAACTGATCTATTTTATTGAATCAAAAAACCGAACCGCAAATATTTTGAATAACTAGGTAGGTTTGATTGCAGGTAATATGGAGGAAGTATTTTGTACTACTAAATCTTACTGAATATGTTATGCAATGCTGTACCAAATTATATTTAGCTAGTGTTGGGAATAGATTCTGCAAAGAATTTATTAATTCAGCCTGTTTGGCTTTTTGCAACTAGAAAACCTATAGCTAGAGTGTAGATTATTATCGAGATTCGGTAGGAGGTTCGATTTTGATTTATTGTGTAAAATATAAGAATAAGTTCATATTATATAAAATAGAGGTGCATAAATTGGAAAAAATATAACTATAACTATACACTGAGAAATGGTTCAAAAGTACTTATTCATTTGAAGAGATATCTGTACGATTTATATTTGATCTATACCTAATTCCAGTATGTTAATATTAGTCCCAGATCAAAATTATTCTGTACTGACAAGAACATACAAGATCTATCATATGTCAATACTCAAACTTAATCTTTTTCAACAGACCTAAGTTTCTGTATAGTTTTGCTTAGATAAAGTGAATAAAATTAAAAATTAGTTTTGAAAAATCTTTCTTTAGCGAGAATAATAGCAGTTTATCAAATAGCAAGATTTTTTTTCAAATTATCAAGTAAATATTTACGACTTCCAAAACTGTATTAATAGTATGAGAAAACTATAAAACCTTTAATGTTGATTGATGACATAGTGACAGTTGAAAGTAACTTTGATTCATACAGTTTATAAATAAATATATATATGAAAGTATATAGTATTTGACTCGATGTTCTACAGATGTGTAATGGACAAAAGAAAACAAGTTCAAGTCTCGTTCATTACACTGCGTTTTGAGAAAACAACAGCTTATATGAATTTATGAGTATGAGTGAATAGTTAACAATAGAATCAATAGCATTGTTCATCTGCTCTATAGCCTTTTTATGTGCAATAAACTGTTTAGGAATCTGGTTTGAAATTGAGCAAACTTTTTTTAATATTGTTTCAATTGATAGTGTCATATTAACACATCGAAAATTAAGTTAAATTAAAATTTTTTTCCTCTATCAATTATGTTTTCGCACATGGAAAGCACGACTTGGAAAAAATCTCAATGAATTGTTGGCAAATAACAAACATGAATCTATGCACATTCAATACATACATTTATATATATGTACGTATGAATAAATATGGTCAGCGAGCGACTTACAAAAAAAAAAAAACAGAAAAAAATAACAAATGATCTTGATCTTGGCCAGTTATCGAACGTTTGATCGTTTCGACGAACATACATTCGCCGTCGACATAGTTCGACAAGCGGTTTTTCGATTATCTAAGTTTGAGTTTTTAATATTTGATTTAGAAATTTCATTGAAGCTGAGCTGAAACAGTGTACCTCCTTGAGACCCACCACTAGTTAATTTTAGTATACGATAGACGAGCTTAGCAAATAACTAAGGTAGGTGACTATCGCTTTTCAAACGTCTGCGGTCATCCAGTCGACATTTGTTAGAATTTATATTTTGTCAACACATTCACTGGGCTCATGAAATTGCCATCTATAAAAGCATTTGCAACAAATTGTTTGGCAACAGTTGCAAGTTATTTGCGAAACCAAAAATTGTTTATTAAAAGTTATAAAAATCGATAAACGACAAACATCAAAATGTTCAAAGCTGTAAGTGTTGTTATTTAATGACTTTTTCTTGAGCACCAAGTGGAATTAATTATATTCTCTCGTTGTTTTTGCAGTTGGTGGTACTTGCGCTATTCGCTTTCGCCGTTAATGCCGCGCCTGGCGTAATTGTGGCGCCTGCAGTTCCAGTTGTGCACTCAGTACACTCAGTGCACCCAGTACATACAGTACATCCAGTCGTACATCATGGCGCCCATGCCGTGCACTCGTAAGTTGTTAATTTAGTTCATTTTTGTTTGGAATTTGAATTGAAATTGAAAAATGTTTGTTGTTTCGTAAACGACCAATACAGACATGTCGTTCATCATCCTGCTCCAGTACATCATGTTGTGAAGCCTGTGGTAGCGGTACATGCGGTCAAACCAATCGTTCCGGTAACTGTTGTCAAACCAATTATTCCAGTTGTTCCAGTACATCACGCACATCCAGCTGTTGTCGTGCACCACTAAACCATTATTTAAATTTACCGCAATTATCGAACGCTTTGTTATTAAATTAATACATGCAGTACACTATTGAAAACTCTGTTCTCGTTTAAAAAATTTCATATCCCCAATATTAAAAAAAACCAGTCCCATATTTAAAAAATCGTTTTTTTTAAGTTGAGAAGTTTATACGTAGTAAATTTTGTTGAAATGACACTCACCTATCAAGTGAGACTGCAATCAGACTGTAAACGGATGCGGCCACCGATACTCCTTGTATGTAGGGTACACATTTACACATCAACCAGCCCAGCATCCATGCTGTAAAAATAAAGTAAAAAAAAAAAGAGGAAAGAATAGACACAATGTGAACAATGAATAACGATATTTGTGCACAATTTATGAACAGCAAGCATATCATTCATAAATTGGTGACAAGTTTCAGATTGCTCCGTTTATTCTCTCGCCATCGAAAAAATATGAGTCGAGTCAGTTTCATAGTTAATTTGTATTCTACTGATTTATCTTGTAGCAGACATTATTTATTTTCGGTTTTTTTATATGAATTTATGATAAAAGAAATAAGTCAGACACAAAAGGTTATAAAGCACATTGCCGAAAAGGACATTTTCCATGTATTGACAGAGGTTGCTGACGGAAAAATGCAAATGAAAAATATTAGAGCAATCAACGCCAGTTAACAGAGCGTCATTCTTGCATTCGAAAAGGTCAAGAACTCAATAAGTGATTGAAAAAAATCGATTAATTTTTCTAGTTAAAATCTTCTCTTCTCAAAATAATCGGAACCAATAAAAATTAATCAACATTTTCAGCCGATTGAAGGAAGAGCCGAAGATCCTACAAAGTATATAGACCCTAGAGTAGATGTAGAGTAGATGCCAATTGAATAATGCTTAAATTTTTCAAATTACATTTTTCTCACTCTATGGATGTCATTGATTTTTCGACCTGCAGCAGACTCTGTTTTGCGTTGATAGAATGGCTCTGACTGAGTTCTTCGGTAACTAACTCCCCCAAGTGTCCATTTTCGTGTCCTGAACTGTTCCGCCCATACTTCCTCGTCTCTCTCTACCACATCGTAATGTTCGTAATTGAGATTGAACCAAATTTTCTACATATTATTTGAAGATTTGTTCAAAAGCACTTTTAGCTTCTCCATTATCGTTTTATCCTCAACAATGTTCTACTGCTTTTCATGTGATACCGATCGATTTCAAGTTGTTTGTGTTTATTTTTTGAGTTTTTCGATGTTGATTTCTAGGCCCATTATCTTCGCCAGCGCCTGCAGATTATTAAGTTCGGCTTTGATATAAATGGTTTATGTATCGGTATTTGAAATTTACGGTTTGGATCGACCATCTACCGAGGATCCAAATAATGAGTGAAAATTTAGTGAAAGCGGTTGTATTTATGGAGATCCCTGGAAGGAAGTAATTCAGTTTAATTGATCATTTCTGCGAAAATCTGACAATGGACATGACGTCTGCCATAAATATAGATAGATATAGATAGATAGATAGATAGATAGATATGTGCAGATCACAGTGCGCTTTGTCATGGCTAAAAATACGTTGAAACCAAATCTATGAAACAAATATTTTTGAAAGCATACTACTTCTTCGGAACTTCAAATTTTTTTTATAATTATTGTCTGCAGTATCGATACCGCAACCGAAAATATCAATAGCATAAACTCGATGAAACTATCCAACAGTTTTGGATAAAGAGTATCGGTACTTCGATAGTTTCGCATGTTTTTTAAGAATTTCAACCGTAAAAAATTTAAGATCCATTTTCTCATCTCAATGATAAAGATAAAGCGAACTTTAAAGAGAGAAAATAAATACGAAGGTAGCTTTGAATTTTCTTATTGGAAAGCTCTTTATCGTTCACTTTATCTTTATCATTGAGATGGGAAAACGGGCCCAAATTCATTTTGCATTTGAAATTCAAAGTAATGTTTTATTGATTAAAAATATTATTCACATGAGAAATCAAAAAATGAATGGATATTGAATCAATTCAAAATGATTGCTGACTTCAATTTCGTTTTCAGCAATCAATTCGAATGCTTATCGAATGCAATCAGTTAATGTTACTCATTCATTCTGACTAAAATGGTGTCAACTTTGATTTAAACGTTACAATAAAAAATAAAGCCAATAAGTATTTGAATATGATTGCTAGTATCAACAATACAACACGTACTTTGAAAGAAATACATATTTAACCAATTGATTAATATATTCCACAACGACAACGTTTATGACAAGCCAACATTGATACCATTAAACCTATCGAATATTGTAAGCCTCAACATCATTATTATCAACAATCAATTGAGAAATATCGAAAATCTACGTGCCTTTCTATTATGAAATAAAATCTTATTGTATGAGTTCAAAAATAAGCAAAATAAAAAAGGCAAATACATTAGGAAATCTATTGAAAATCCGAAAAGGAGGTGAACAGAAAAATATTGAGCACGGGAAGGTGTTTATTTTACATACGATAAATATATAAATATATATATATATATATTTATAGAAACAACATATATACGATATGCATTTCATTACACATTTTATTGGTTTTTTCAAAAACACATAAATGCATACAAAAGAACGAGTCAAAACATAGACGACAGGTACACAAGCATATGCTTTTTTGTTTGTAAATACATACGATATATACAAATGTACCTAGGCATATATGTTTGTCCATATATGCACATACATCAAAATAACCCTGACGATTAGGTTGTTGAGTAAAATATTTAGGTCAATTTATCCAGCCGCAAAAACCTTGAGTACAAACAACCTTCCAGTGCAATAAAGGCTGAAGGTGTGCTCAGATAATGACAGCGACAACGATATATTGTCGCACATTTATACTTACACACACATACAAACACATCCACACACACACACACAAACTCTGTCTGATATTCGAACAAACGAAATCAACCCATCATCATCATTATCCAGTCTACATCGTCCCCATACATCGTGAGGCGTGAATTTGAATCGAGATTTTATAGTTGATTTTCCTTCAAAGTGCAATATCAAAAACAAACTTATGCACATCATTCAAAGCACAAAACAACTCGAAAACTTATACAATACAACATTTATCTGATTGTTTGTATATATGTATATTGGTGTGTGTGTATATATATATGTTTGTCTATAAAATAATAGTAAATATGCATTCTGCCTCTCGTATTTGAAATGTCTTCACGCATTATTGACATGTCGAAATTTGAAATATTTGCATTCAAGTCGTTCATTCGCTCTGTTGCGCTGACTTTCGATTCAAGATAACAACTCCCTCTCAACTGCCTGTTGGTTTCATACAAAAAGGATATGTATCATAAAAACAGTACATTGAAACACCCAGCCAGGCAGCCGTTCACCTAAACTAACAGATGTGTTCTTACATTTAGCTCAGCTGTGCTGAGCAAGCGCCATGCCACACCAACCTCAGCACAGCTCACCCACATTGACCCACTAAGCGAACAAATAAACCAAACGAACGAACGAACGAACCCCGCACAGCTTTTCACGAACGTTGCGCCTAAGTTGAATTTGTGAAATTAGGTCAGTTCTGTGTCGATGATCCTTTGGCCCCACACAAAAGAGATGCCATCAGAAAATAACAAAAAAAAGAGGGAAAATGAAAAGTTAGGCACACACACTAGCACACAGCCGTAACTTAACAACGACTGAGACTTCGTTCGTGTTGTACACGTTTTGTTGTTGTTATTGGATAGTAGCAAGCACGTAAAATCCACCCCTAATACTTTCAGCCAGAATTTCTCAATAAAGCAACATAAGACGAAGCAAGTTATTTGGAGTAATTTCGAACGACGAGCCTAGTAAGTGTTTCGATTTCAATGAAACCAACATAGACCCCTCAAACGTTTATTTTGTGAAGGATTTATCAATTGAAAACCATTTGACAGCGTTTTAATATGATTTTGTGTAAGTTTGTTCGTATATCAAAATGCTAAGAGAGGTTATTCGAATGTTGATTTAAGTTAACGTAATATTTAATAGTTAATTGATTTTTTTTTTTTTTTTTTTGAAGCGATTCTCAATGAACAAAAGTTCATTGTATTAAACTATTTCATTTGGCAATTTGTAAATAATATAGCAAGGACAATTTTCTTGAAATTTGAAATGCGTATTGATCAAATGTTTAGATGGTTTATGTTGTTACTTACGGACAAAAATGTTGCTCAAGAGTGTGGCTGGCAGGCAAACGACAATCACCAATATATCCGCAATAGCCAAGTTAACAATGAAGTAATTTGTCACTGTTCGCATACGTGGTGCACGTAGGACGACCGCAATGACAAAGCTGTTGCCAATTAATCCAACTAAGAAAACGATAATATATGCGATACAATAGACGATGGTCATCACAAGTGAATGTCGATAGAGAAAGTCGAATTCGGTCATTTCCCAATAGGCGGTTTCATTGTACATTTTTGTAGCTGATATGCTGGTGGTGGCCGTTGACATATCCAGCAATAAGTTTGAGTATAAGGATGATGACTCGTCGGACGCAGATGCGGTGAAACTCTGGATTGGAAACGATGTTGTCGTTGATGCCGCAATATATGATGCTGTAGTTGGCGATGGTGTAACTGTTGCGGTGGCAGTAGTCATAACAGAACCAATAATTGTATCCATAATGGCACCGTTGCTCAATTTTATGATGCTTGAGTCGGAGATATTCTCATGCGATGAATTTGTGGCGCCTAAGAAATCGTTAATGTTGATGAGATTTTGTAATTCCAGAAAATTATCTGTGAAATTATTATAATCCACATCGACATTTTTCTTTATGTTTCCAATCGATTCGGGCAGTATGAAGTTCACATTGGATTCTTTTTCTGATTTAATTTGATTGCGAATTTTTATAGTTGGCTTGTATGGTATTCTATGCTTTAGGTTTTTCATAGTGACATCGATATTTATGTCATTTTTAATTTACAGTAGAAAAACATTATAAAATTTATGAATTCATTTCTTATTTGCACTATAAATATTTGAATAAGCAAAAAAGAAAAAAAAAAACAAATAAAAGAGAAAATAACTTTATATCATATATATTCGATTATTGACTTCGTTGGATTTTAATTTCACATTCTTGTTTTTATTGCTTTTGTTTGTAGTTACACAACGAGTGCGATTTCCATTCAAGGTTCTATTCACAAAATATTCTACCTATAATGCTATATTACGAAAAGTTGCAAAGGCCTTGTGAGCATATTTCACATAAGGCCATCCAAGGATGGAATGTGTAGGTGGTATTAAAATTTGTCTATATTTTGTTTTTGTACAATTGATAGTCCATGGCTATTCATATTGCCAAATTTATACACATAATCAGCTAATGAAC
>JAWNPW010000035.1:14587-25747 GCA_035078745.1 Diastata ussurica
AACAATGGACTTGCAAAATACGTTCTCAAATAAGAACGAAGTCCTCAGATTAAGAAATCGCCCACATAACAGACTTTCGTCACGATTTTTTCTATCAGTGTACTATATTAATTGAATACGATCATTGAAGATAGAAACATGTGTAATTAATAATAATTTGTTTTTTCGTTTTTTGCGCAAAAGTCACTACAAATTGAATTCAAATCAAATTATAGATAAGGCTAGAAAAAAGAAAAAACGATAATAACTTTTTTCAACAATAATAGATTAATATTTTCCAGACTTTCTCCTTTTTTTTTTTTTTGAAAATCAATGAAATAATGGTAGAATTGTGTTCCCAAGATGGGTTGAATCGAATGCAGTGATTGTATTAAATCCTGTTAAGTAAATTTCAGTCCATTGCGATCATACATGAAAGATGGTCATGGAAATTAAAAAAAAAAACCAGATATTGAAATACACAAAAATATTAAGGTATTAATGTGTTGATGCAATATTAGCCTTTTTACACTATGGAGATAATCTCTGAGTAGTTACATTTAATCTCGAACCGGTGGGGGGGTTTGCATCAATCCGTGAATATCAATATTATTTATATACGAGTATTTCATTAGTATATCTACCCAGCGAAACAATCGTTCCAAAATCGTAATGAATTCGTAACGATTTGCTCAGAAGTCTACCGAGTTCGGATGCCGAATTCGTTAAGATTTCGGAGGGAAATTTTGTAACGATTTCGTAACGAATTCGGAATCAAATTTCCCTCCGAAATCATAACGAAATCGTCATCCGAATTTGTTACGGAATTGGAAGAATCTTCGTTATGAAATCGTGTCAACCCTCTCATTCAAATTTCGTTACGAATTTGGCATCCGAATTTATAGCGAAGTCGGATGAAATCGTAACGAATTCATTAAGTGTTTCTAGGTTATATTCATATAAAATCATTCATTCTTTTTAATTTTTTCAAAATCAATGAAATCATTTTTGAGATTCTTGAAAACATATATAAAGAACGAAACTCAGTGAACTGTGTATTTTCATAAAATTTTCATCAAAATTTCGAATTTTATAACTTATGCTAAGTCAAGAGTTTTCAAGCGCGAATTTTGATATAATCTGAAACATATTTATATGTAGTGTAATCTCATTTAAATTCAGTCTATGGAATTCTTTATCTTTTGTTTTAATTTGTTTTTAATTTAATTTATATTTTATATTATTTTGATGCACTTCACAATCACAATCTTCACCGCAGAGAAATCAAAATATTTTGCCAATATGTGAAGTACATTTTCATAAAAATATAAGAAGTATTTAGAACACAAAATAAATTGTGCGTTTTTTTCGTACTCTCGCCTCTCTTACCCGCTATATTATGCGAGTGCTAATGGTTGCGAATATTTCAAAAGAATTGGCAAAGTCTTACGACTTTTCCTAAACTTTGGTACTTTTTCAAATTCTTGCCTCTCTATATTATGAGAGTGCAAATGCCCGCGAATAATTCGAAAGAAGTCGTAAGTCTACGACTTAAACGTGAGGAATTCGTAATGAAATCGTATCGAATTATTCTAAACTGTTCCGAATTGTTACGAAATATTCCTATTTGAAAAAATCGTGAGCATTGGTTCGCTGGGTATTTATAGTTGTTTTTTTTTTTTTTTTTTTTTTTTTTTTTTTTGATTTCAGACCAAAACCAAAAACATGTCGCAAAGTCTGAACAATGTCACGATCTGTTGACGAGCCACAGTCACGGTTGTAGATAAAAGTATGTGTTAAAAACAGATATCAACATCGAATTTCTTATTGGTTTTCAATTTCCGCTACTTAGGCGTAACCGAACGGCAACGTCGACGACGATTCAAAACATAAAAGTTGCCCAAAATTTATCGTAATCACTTTCACTTCAATTTCTATGCAGAAACTCGCCGTTGAATTCGAATATTCGGTTGGATATTCTTTTCTTTTTGACACTATAACCGTTCACTAATATTGAACACGACATACTGAACAGAACGAACCCGCTGGACAACAAATGATGGAAGCTGATGGTGACGAGCGCAACAGAAATCTAAGTTTATCAATTTAAATATCGACCTCACACTCGTTAGCAATAAAATAGCAATTAATAAAACAATTCATTGTTAGCATTGTTGGATCTGAAACTGGAACAGAACTCAGTATCTGAGCAAAAGCCAATGTGCGCTGAAAGAGCGTGAGTGCGCTGCCTAGCTGGCCCTGTGTGGCGAAAAGGTTAATTCAATTATTGGTCTTGCATACAGAGAGTGATGACTGCTTTGAATTTTGTCATTTTAAGTAATTTTCTTTTTTTTTTTCTTTTTTGATGCTGATGGTATTTTGAGCGGTTTATAGGGTGTTGCGCAAAACCAATTTTTTTGAATTGAATTTAAATTTTGAAAAATTCAAATAGAAAAATGCAGGAAATGTATATGTAAAGTTTCCGACAGCAATGAAAATAAAATATCGCGTGCCTGCCACTCTCTGTTGCCAATATATTAAAAACAAAAATATATTTTTGTAATAGGTACAACAACATGGCCAAAATACAATACATAATAAATATACATATATGTATCGATATTAATATAAAATTTTATTCAAAATGATCGTGCGAGTGCGTGCAAAAAAAAAAATAAAAAATAACAAAAGCAACAACAAATAATGATAAATAAATACAGGAAATAAATAAATACTCTATCGAACAGCAACAGAGTAAACAATCAATCTTGTTTTTAGAGTGTTGCCAAACTGTCAAAAGAAATTAAAAGTTCAAAAATGTAAGAATTATGATATCGAAAAACTGTGTAAATAATTTAAGTTCAAAGCCCGACTTTACTATGGATATTATAGATAGATAGTCTCCAACACTATTACTCGAAATAATCTTAAGCCGTTAATAATCTTAACTCAATCGTAATAAACTTATCGCATTATAAAATACTCAAGTTCAAATGATTTTGAAATTAAACTGAATGTTTGATATGGCTGGTTACTGTTAATTGACCTTGATTGAGTTTATTTTCTGGTCATCAAACGAAAAAAAAAGAAAAGAAAAATAACAAAAACAAAACAAGAAGAAAAAACTATCTGACTAGCTGCGAATATTTGGTTTTTGTCGAGGTTTCGTCATGTTATTCATCGTAATTGGCTTGAAGTTATGATCAACAACAACAATAAAAATGACATAGAAACATAGCAGCTTTTGCAAACGTAAATTTTAGAAAATTATGCCAGAAATAAGCGCTAAGAGCTTAGCACAAAAATATGTGTGCGACCATTTTTTTTCTCATGTACAGTTAGCAGATTGTATTTTTAGAGTTTTGAAATACATATCTATATATATGGCGTAAGTTGAATTTAAAGTTGGAATTATTCGAGCATGTCATATTGTTGTAACAAACCACAATTTATATGAAATCGATTGAAAAAATGTGTTTAAGTTGAGTTGAGGCCCACCCAGTATTTTTGCACAACTGATTCAAAACCAATTAAATTAAATAAATGAATATAAAAATAAAATATGAATGAAAATAAAACTCACCCGCTGACATATTCAAACGTTTGCGTGCATCGCGTTTTGAATACAAAAATTGTTGTAAACCTAAACTGGCGCCTGTTTTTTTGGCAGTCGAACAGGCACGGGCCGCTAGACCAGGCGAGCGATAACGTGCGCTTTTCGCGCTGCTTGACGGTGTAAAATTCAGAGCATTTTGTGACTTAGTTATGGGCGTGGAGGAGATCGGACTACCGCCAGCGGCCGCACCTGTATTTGATGTAGTAGGCAGGCGTGGTAGAGAATTTGTGCTAGCCACTTGCGTGACACTAGTTAAACTGCGAGGCAAGGTTGAACGAGATGAACCGGTGAATGTACCGTCTTCCGCTTCCTCGGATGAATCCGTTTCGTAGATGGCGTCAGGTACGCTTGATCGTCGTGCATCCTTCGAGTCGCTCGATGAGAGCCACGGTTTTGCAGGTGAAGCTTCCAGTTCATGGTGGTGCTCATCCCCTCCACCAATACTTCCGCATGAACGTACGCGATCTAATTGTTCGCGACTCAGACTTTTGTGATTGAACAACAAATCGCCTGCCGAACGACGCTTTGCAATGGCCAAAGCGGACGCAGAGGATGAGTTGTCACGATCGAGTTGACTTAATTTTGTTCTGGAATCGCCATTAGCCAGTAATGCCGATTCAAAACTACCGCGCCATGAGAAGCGCTCATAATCGCTGGCGACACCGCATTCCTCGCCGGCGGTATCGCTTACACCGCTGCTCGATTGGTGATGGTGAGGTCGTGCATTTGTCCCACTGCTGCCGCTGTTACCGCTGTTGCTGGATGCTGCCGAAGTAGTAGTCGAGTCGAGAAGTAGATCGTGTGATTTGCTACGTGCCAAATTGTTGGCGTCATCTTGTTTTTGACGCAGCTTCAGCTGCTGCTGTTGTTGTTGGGAATGATAGTGATGATGATTATGTGGTGGATGATGTTGTTGATAGGATGATGAGGGGTGCAACAAATGATGACTGCGTATTGACTTAGCTTGGCTACTTTCCATTTGACTTTCGTCTTCATCTTCAGTCGTTGTTGCGGATATTTTCGCTTGTAAACGTTTATGATGATGACGCTGTGGAGCCATAGGGGAGTTTGTACCATGTGTATCATTGCCGCTGCTAACTTCATGCATTAAAGCTACAAGGCGTGTGCCGATGTGTTGCATTACTTTAGCAAAGAGTTGCGGCGAACGGTCGGTGCTGACTGAACTGCCAGTGGATATTCGATCCTCATCGACCACCACTACCACGTTTTCTTTGCTGCCACTTGCTATTTCGATGTTCGCTGATATATCGTCTTCGTTTGAGCTCTGATTGTTTGTATTCCCAGCAGCTATTTTTGAGAATGATGCAACCAGTTTTTGATATACTAAGGCGGTGTCTGGGTTCAGGCCATGTGTCTCGTCCAGCAAGCCACCATCACCTCTATCTCCCTCTTCATCTATCTCGAACTTGTTGATGATTTGTTGGCAGCTCGCTGAAATTTGTTGTTTCAGTTCAACTTTTCTACGGTTGCTACCTTCTAGATCGGAGCTAGTATAATCAGAGGAATCATATGAGTCGGACCAAGTATCTTCGCTGCTTAAGTACTCGACAATTTCACGCACTTGTTCATCGTTTATGCCAGGTACAGTCTTCATTAAACGTGTAAGCTCATTTTCGAAATAAGCTAACTGCGCAGGACGAGTTTTCACACGACGTACAGAAATTGGTGTTGTCTGATTCGGAGTAGTAGCTTTTGAATTGTTTGCACTTTTATCATGATTTTGTTGAGCATTCGCAGTGGCAACAATAAGCGTCTTGAAAAATTGTCGCATTTTTGACATCATCAGATTTGTCTCCTCGTCAGAGCTCCAGTTATTAAAACTGTCTTTGCGAACGAGGCCGGAAGTAGTTGCTGGTTGTAAGCTCGGTTTTTTCGTACTACCAATATCTGTCATCAGATCAGACGTCGTAGCTGTTGTTAACCGTAATTCCGGGATATTATTCATAGAACTTTGTGTAAGAGTTGCTACCTCTTTGTCTTCGGCGATCTGCTCAAGTCCGGTTGGAGATTTCGTGCGCGCTTGTAAGTAAGTATTACTCATTTCGCATTCTGGCGTTTTTAGCAAATCATCATTACTACCAACGAAACCGCTATCACGACTATGATGCTGTTGTTTTTTCGCCTGAACGCTGCTCATTGAACCGGGTGTTGGTGTACGGCACTCAATAGAAGCGCTTGATAATAGTTTGCCAGTATCTTCAGAGACGTCATTTAGCTTCTTTTCGTCAAGCGAATCATGACGCTTGCGTACTTGTTTCTTACGTTTGATCGTATCTGAAGACGATCCGTCAGAGGCACGTTCGCCTGCACTAGCAACATGTATAACAGTATCGTCACAAGCCTCCGATTCGGATGAGTCAATAATTTCAGCTAATGTGTTGCATTCCAGCGAATCATTTGCCGCCGACTGTGTATCAACAAGTAAATTATCTAGTGATGAATTATGTGATCGTGGGGTGCCACGTGCACGCACTAACCGCTTGCGGCGCTGACTCGGACTTGGATGCCCTTCACTATCGCTGCCAACGCTGCCACTTTCATCGGACTCGTTTTTCTCAGCCGCATTAAAACCCATGAAACCAGATAGGAAATACTTTTCCAAACGTGAAGAAGCCAATTCAGCAGCGCTATTTATGTCATGTACGGGCTCCTCGGGAGCACCCAATGAATCCAAACTTTCCGAACATTCACTGCTCACCTCTGATGCAGTTTCATCGCCGCGAGTATCAATCGAACTCATTACCTTACCATCCCCCAAACCAAAAAAGAAATACTTTTCCAATTCAGACGCAGATAAACGATGATGATGATTGATTGTACGCTGTCGTCGGCGTTCCACATCGTCCAATTCTTCATCATTATCACGTAACGAAGCCACTTCACTTTCTTCACAACTTTCCTCAACAATTGTATGCAAAGTGAAATCTATTGCTGAACGATGGTATCCGCGCAACACTTCTTCGCGATCCATGAACATGCCACGCGCCGATATCGTATCACCATCATCATCAATGCTTAAATCTTCGGAATCCGAGGCAGTCGGCGTTGTATCATCAACATCCAATAGTTCATCACCACGTTGACTAATTTCTTCCACCCAGGAGTCGTCATCGGCAAGGCCATCTTCAAGGCAAACAGCTGGTATAACTCCACCACAACCGCCACTACTACTACTGTTACTACTGCTACTACTCTTTGTCGAATCATGTTGTGAATCGCTTTCTAATTCGCTGATTGTTGTATGTCGTCGCTCTGTACGTACAATGTTGATTTCTTGATCTCTCAGCGAATCAACGCTAAACTCTTTTTCGCTCGTATTCGCAGACGTCATAATGTTCATGTCAATGTTTCGGTTTAAACGCGCTCTTAATGAATCATCATCGCCATCACCATCAACAATTCCAATAAAACTTATATTGTCAGTATTATTCTGGCAGATATTTTGCACATTTTCACTATTTTTGAGTAACTTTTCATTGTTGCTCGTTATTTCATAATTGAATTTTATGGCGTTCGCACTAACACAATTTCCACTATCATGAATATCATCATTAACACTCAATTCGTTTGTACTCTCATGTGAATTCGTTGCTCGTGTATTTATTTCATTTGTTATCGTATTTGTAATATTTTGTATATGTGAAATTGCACTTTCATTATTAATGTTATTGCTAGCAATGCTGTTGTTGTTGCTATTGTTTTCTTTTGTAATCATTACTAAACTACGATATTTGGCCGAAAGCGAATTTGGTGAACTAACAAATTTTGGTGACGACGTCGTTGTTGCTGTTGCTGCTATTGTTGTTAGCTTTGTATTCACTCTTTGTATATAATTAGGTGTGCCATAAGCTGTTGCATTCAACACATTTATACCATCACTTCCAACACTATCAAATATTTCGTTATTTTTGTTTAAGGTTTGGCAACCGAATATTTTATCGTAATCATTCTCAATGTTTTTCGTTGTTGTTGTTGCTGTATTTTGGTTGTTTTTATAGACATTTTCATACACGCGCAAATCATAATCTTTGTTCAAAATAACGTCACCGCCGACACAATCAATGCCGTTATTGCCCGAACCAACAACATTTACATGAACGTTAACGTCATCGTCGACAACAATAAAACCAGCGCGCTCGCGAAATAAAGCGTCTGCAACATTTAACATTTCATGCTCAACTGTTTGCTTCGTGTTAACCATTTCGTTTACGGACTCTGCGCAAATAACTTTATTATTATTATTACTTCTGTTGATGTACTCACCGCTACTACTACCAGCGAGATCAAAGCGACCACTACTACTGCAGCTACTGCTGTTTCGTACTTCAACCTTAGCACCACCACAGCCATCATCAGCACCAACATCAGCAACATCAACAGGTAAATCGTCAGAGAGAGTGTGCGTCAATTCGAAATTGTTGTTGCTATTACTGTTTATATTGTTGGTCGAATCGGCTACGAATTCGCTCAGCAAGTTCAGTGTTTCAGTGATTATGTTTGTTTCTGTTTTAGTCGTCGTTTCGGCTTCAGCTGCTACCTGCGTACCGTTTATATTGTTTTTCTTAATAACGACCAAGTCAACAATTTGCTCAGGTGTTTTATTATGTTTTTGCTCATTTTCGGTAAATATTGTTTTTGTTTTTGTTGCTGTTTGTTTGTTGTCTGTCTCTAGTGAGTCCATAAAGTAATCGGAGTAGAGTTCATTTGTTTTGCACGCTTCGTTGAATATCTCTTGCTTTTTCCTTTCGAATCGTAATTCGTTCAGCGTTTCTTCAAGTTGTTTTTGTTGTTGCTGTTCGATTTGTCCAGCTGTTCGCTGTTCGATGTCGTCGTCATTCGCTGCCGCTGCTACCTGCTTTAATTGTATTGCTTGGCAGGTACCAACACTATCAGACACGTTTGCATTTGCCTTTGTACAATTATCACCGGTTTCGTTGTTATATGCTCTTTCGCCTTTTTCCATATCTACAAAAGCAGCAGCAACATCAACATCATTAACTGCTTCAACATAATTATTGTCGTTTTTATAATGTTGTTGTTGTTGTAGTAGCTCGTCATTAGAATTTATGTGATTCTTAGAAGCGCATATGCTGCTACCAATTCGTTCGCTTGCTTTTAATTTCGTACAAAGCACGTTGCTTTGTTGTTGTTTCTGTTTCGTTCGTTGTTCATCGAAGCGTTCAGCAGTTGGCATATCCAATTTTGTAGATTCTATTGTTGTTGATGTTTTTGCTATTTCCTCATTTTGCATTTTATTTGCGAAAATACTCTGTTCGCCTTTGTCCAGTTGTATATTATTGTTATATTTAGAATGCATATGGCACTCGTATTGCTTCGCCATCTCCATCTCCTCCTTCGACGCCAAAGCAATCGTTTCAATTTGGTTGTAATCCAGTGAAGCGCTAGCAGTGTCTTGCCTTGATATATCAAATGTCGTTAACTGATTGTGGTGCTGTTGATGCAGATGATCCTCATTGATTTCGGCAACACCACGCCGTAATTTCTGCAATTTCAATTCCAATTCAGAATTCTGCTTATGTAATTCAATTAAACGATTAACATCGTTCGATATGCTATGCAACTCCTCGCACGCGTCCTGCGTATCCATTGGCAAGCAGCAAACGCCAACTGCAACAGCAGCATCAGCACCAACAACTTCACTATTGAAGTTGCAATTAATTTCGCAGCTGCAGTCATGTGCAATCGCTGAAGCAGCAGCTGTTGTTGTTGTTGTGGAAATTTCTTTTTTCGCCTTTAATTGCTCTGATTGCTTTGAATGTTTATTGCTAATTGTTTGTGTTTGTTGCGCTCGCTGTTTGCTATCGCATGCATTTGCCACTTTCTTGTTAAGTATGCCATCTTCAACTACCCCGCCACCGTCGCCGCTCCAACAATAAGATTCAAAGTCAACTGCACGAGCATTTGGCACCTTTCGGTTTTGCTGCATTTGCTGTTGCTGTCTATCCAACTCATCGTCACTTAGTACACGAATTGCACTTAGCACGACACCGCCATTATCATCGTCTGTAATGCCACCGACTACAATAATGCAATTGTCAATTTCGGTGCTAGAGGTTGCCACATATTTCCCATTCCCATTCTCTTTATTTGCAATAATACCACCTTCACTTTCAGCGCCAACAATATCATCGACACAAGCAGCAGCAGTAAAGCGATCTTCATTATTCTCATTCTCATTGTCACTGTCACTTTTAACGGAATGTCGTGTTTTATTTTTAGAGCGGTTTCTATCGTAGCCAACGCCATCCTCGTTGATGAATTTTACATAATTCAGTGTGATGCCGCAATCGATACGTTCCGTGTCGGTATCGTTATCGGATGAATCTTCAAGATTCGCATCAGACGACGATTGCGAGTCATTCTCAGTCGATGAACCACCAACGCGTTGTATGCGTGGCCCAGCGTTACGATTAACAACGAATACTTTATTGAAGCGACGCTTTTTGGGTCGACGATCAGCAACATTGCCGGTATCATCGGAATCAATCGATTCCGAACTGGAACTTGTATTTGACGACGTACTGTCTGCTATGTCATCTTCATCTTTATTGGATGTTGCTGAGCTCTGTTCTCTGTCCTCCTCGGCCAAATGATTAACGATCAATATGCCGGTTGCACCGGCAACATCATAGCTGCGCTGTACCGATTTCCGATTTGATTTGCGTTTCGTATAGATTTTTGCTTTAATTGCTGGCGCCGACGTTGACGCTGCTGTCGATAATTCAATTGGCATTGCTACTTTTTCGATTGATGTGTGGTCGGCTTCGACGGCGCCAGCGACGATGACGGCTTGCTGCTCATCGCCATCCGTTGCTATTTCCGAATCGGATGTTGCTGTTGCCGACGATGATGACGTCGAAAAAACATGTTCGCTTTGTAGATATCCGCCTGTTGTTGTTGTATCATCACAATTCAATTTGCCAATCGATATCATTGAATTATTTTTACTAAATTTATTGATATCTATTTTCGTGGGCGCTTTTTGTAGTTGCTTTTTGGTTGTTGCTTTGCCTGCTGCCTTTACCTTTGCCGTTTCGCCACAGACTGCAATCGTGAATAATGCCTCGCTTGTCTGTTGTTGTTGTTGTTTTCGTCGTCTGTTGTCTTTTTCTACAAATTCTGCAACTGGAAACGAATTTTCAATATTTTCGTTTAGCGTTCGTTTATTTTTGCTTTTCGTTGTGTCGTTCGTGCTGGTGGATATGGTGGTGTTTATACACTTTTTAGTGTTGGTAGAATCAGCAGCAGCAGCAGTCGTACAAGTGCTACAACTTTTATCTGCTAGGTTGACACCAACAGCAGAAAGACCAACAACAACATCTTGGTCGTTGCATGGACTAATAGACAGCAAACGAGTTATTGCCGGAGTCGCATTCGTACTTGGTACTTGGCTTTTATGTATTTCTTGTTTACTTATTCGCTTGCTTTTTGCCGTTTCGTCGTAGTTGTAGTCGTAGTCCAACTCGTTGTCGTAGTTTTTGTTGTAATTATTGTACTCAATACCAGATAGGTAAGTTTGTTTC
>JAWNPW010000036.1:20039-31572 GCA_035078745.1 Diastata ussurica
AGCGCCAGTGCGTCATTGCATTTCTAAGCACTTTGTAAAGGCAATATATAAGAAATTATTTTGTTTTGAAATTTTTGACGCATTAATGCTGATAGATGTCATAAATGTGATGATTTTAATAATTTTATGCCCAATTTACAAGAACACGTTCGATTTTTTTTGATGTGGATTATGAAATTAATAGGTGAGGAATTTGTATTCTTAATAAAAAATGGAATAGCTTTCATTGTCTCATGTCCTTGCTTGTATTTATAGCCTTAATTGGTTTTCAGAGCGATTTCGGAAAGAACTATTATATAAAAATCCTAAATCTTCCACGATCACCAGCCCTTTAAGCTTTCCATCTATTGTTCCGTGTATAATCGTCGGTGTTTTTATCTTTGCGAACAAAATTATACAACTAGATTCTGACACTTTATTTATAATAATCTACGGACTTCTTTAGAAAAAAATATCAAATTAACTGCAACCAATTCCACTGTCAACTAAAACTAAGTTATTAATCATATTAAGCAAAGCTTAAGGATCGTGTTATTGACCCAAGATATCTTTCAAATGTAGAGTCTCGATTGTTAAAGAAATATGCTGTATATGTTTATGGAGCGTACTCTTTTTATTACCTTCTCTATGTCACACCATGGCGGAGTTTTGTAAATTTTTTATTTTTGCATATTTTTTTCTTGTGCTTTTTTTTTTTACGCAAAGGAGCGCGTGGAGCATGTGGAGCGGGATTAAAACGTTGTAGTATGAGCAACGCGTGAGCCGCAAAAAATATGAGAAAAAAAAAGAACAAAGGCAGCTATGAATGAGCTGTATAAAAAAAAAAAACGCGAACCGTGTTCTGGAGATTAATAAATTGATAGCATCCATTGCACATAACGTGTAACTAATGGCGGCCATCAATTCTGCTTTACATCTCAATCTGGCTTAAAAAAAATAGCAACAACAACAACAGCAGCAGCAACAGTAACAACCAAAATACACAAAAACTTACATTGGCAAAATGAATAAAATATTCGGACCCAACATTGTCCAAAGGTACTACGGACATTTATTGCAAAATTTCGTTTATATACATCTGGAATACATATATTTGAAATTGATTGGGTATGTTTTGTGATCTTTATAACTTTAAAATAGATTTTTATTTTAATCAGTTAAATGAACTTAAGGCGATACTTTTGTTCTTCTAATAATATACATTTCTAAAGCGAAAATTATATGTATTTCACTTTCACTGCTAGAAATAGAAATCGAATTTCGAAAATTATTCTCAAAAACAAAAGAGATTCTCCAACAACAAACGGCTTGCGTTGTCTACCAGAAGGTGGTCTCAAATATAACCGAAGGATTGCCTTTTGTCTAACAGTCCAAATGAAATTCGTTATGCTCTGTTTTTGCAAAATATCCGTTTTAGTATTTTTTTTCGAACTATTGTCAATTTGCATTATAACATAGACAGCCTACTCTGACTATCAGGTAGAGATAAGGTTAGCTAACTCTCTTTGATTTCTATTGAAGAGTTTGTATGGACTCATTTCTGACTTTTATCCTTTTTCAGTTTAGTTTGTTCGTGATGTCGTGTTGTTTTCACTTTTATTGATTTAATTTTGGATATTTGCAAAATTTTCGAAATGTCAGGTAAATCATTTCTATTCAGATGACAAATTGATGTCGACAATTGGTTGAGGCAATTACGACTACGTAAAATTCATTGAAGGTCGCATTAATACAATGAATATGAATTTAACCGGATCAACAATGATCAGGGCACTCAACTAATTTGGCAAAAAAACACATTTTCGCATACTCGTAGTCCTCTATTGGAAAGTAAGATTCGAAATGTACCAAGATTTTGAATGTCCGTATTCTATGGATGACTTGGATTATTGTAGATAATAATTGCAAAAATGCTTTAAACTAATCAGATGTTGATAGTTTGTTATAATATTTCCAATTATTAAAGTTTGCATACAGTTTCTATATCTTCTATAGTCTCTGTTTTTAGTAATATTAAACTTTACTTATCGATATCAGAAATCCAGCGATCATGTTCTTTTTTGACAATATTTTCAATAAGTTTTTTTCGGTTTTTGGAAAGGAATACTATTTCCGCAGAAAGCTTTAAATTTTCTGTGTACATAACGCAAATCATATGTCCAAGTAATAATAGAAACAGATCTTATTATGCGGAAATATCGTCGGAGATACATACATATGGTTTAACATGTTATATAAAATTTTCAAATAGATACATTTTCCATGTAAAATTGTGATAGATGTTCGAAAATATTCAGAAAGTAGTTTCTCTTTTTGAAATAATTCTGCAAGTTTCTTGTAACCAATGAAGGCATATGTTTTTTTAAATTTCAGTTGTTTTCCTTACTTTTTTAAAAACATTTGTCCTTTTTTTGAATTTATGCCATCCAATAAAACTAGATTTATTGAAAAGTATATGATGAAGACGGTACCAATGGGTGACAGTTTTAACAAATATTCTTCAGTTATGCTCTTCTGCTAGAATACAACGGGAAAGATCGTGGCAAATGCTAATGTTGCGGCTGTGGCTGCAGTATGTTCTAGTATGGTAACATAATTTGTTCAACCGACCTTAAAATACATCAGATAATATTAACGAAAGAAATCATTTTTATTTAATATTTTAAAAAATAAATAAATTTGATCTAATAAAACTAAAACGATTTAAGCATATATCACTTGACGACATTGACGACATTTTAACGACAATTTAAAACGATGCAGCCTGCAACAACACATGCGATGCAAAGAAACGTCAAATCAGTGTGCAAGATAATTTATAATCTACCCAAAAAGGGTTTTTGGGTCCTAACACAAGATTTTGATGGTATTTGAGAAAAATCTTAAATGTCAAAATTCATAATTTTTAAAGACCTACAAGGTCCAGCATGGCTCGAAAGTATTTTTTCTTTATGACACCGTGTAATAAAAGGTTAACTACGAAATTTCATCGGAATATATTCATAAACAAAAAAGTTTTCCATATAAGGGCTTTTTGACCGATTTTGACACATTTCTATGACAGATATATCTAAATTCGATCCGATCCGGCAGAAATTTTCGGGTGAACTCAATTGACATAAAAGAAGAAGGTTAAGTTAGCATTCCAACGTACAGATAGATAAACAGACAGGCAAACATGCTAATGATGCTGTATCGATCTCCGGTTCTTCCTTAAATACTTATACCATTTTCACCTTTGGTGAATGGTATAAAAAGGGACGCCCTATCAGCCTTATCCGCTAGCTACACTAGCCGATAGTCATTTTCCCATCCATATCTCACTTTGATTATCTCAAGCACTATGGCGAAAATCACAATTAAAATTTTTTCTATGAAAGCATCTTCGAGAAATGCATTTTCGAATATTTTTTTTCAAATTTTTTGAGGTTGTCCGACATTTTAGAGTATATCTTGCGTTGTGATTGACCAATTTGCTCAAATGAAAGATAATAGAATTCTTTACAACTTTTCAATACATTGTTTTCAAATAGGCTAAATAGTTTCGATGCTAGCTATTTTCAAAAGTTGAAAAAGTCAGTTTTTTTGTCAAAAATCGAGTTCGAAAATTCATTTATTGCTCTGGGAAACATAGAAATCGCGAAGATCGGTCCACTTTGGATTTTTTACCCAAAGCTGACACTTATCACAAATACAAGTAAAAAATGTTTCAGTTGAATAAAATTCAGCTTTTTGAGAATTTTCTCATTTTTTCGAAATTGAACATATTAGTATTATAATTTTTTTTCATTTTTATTTAATTTTTGATAAAACTGTTAAGGATGTTTTTACAGTTTGGACTCGTATTGTTTCCAAAAAATTTGCAACAACCAGTTTAAACGAATGTCAGGCTGCAGTTTCAACGGTTGACAAGAATGTTGGAAATGTTACAGATGTCCACTAGGTCTCGGATGGATTGCTTCTTTTGTCTAAGCAAAACAATTGGCTTTGGAGAGCGATTGGAATAGAAATACGCGCATGTGGAATCAGTAACGTTTCCAGTTTCGCATTCTTTGGATTTCTCAGTCCAAAAAAATTTCGGATCGACCGAAGATACGGCCGAATCAAGTAAAAGCAATTGTGAATCGGAGACAGAGAGAAAATTAATGACACAGCCAGAATTGAACGATTCGTTTAAGCTGGTTGCTGCGAATTTTTCGGGAACAATAAGAGTCCAAACTATTAGAATATCGTTATTGGTTCGGTGGAAAATTATGAAGCATATATTAACTTATTCAATATGTCATTTATTGTCGCCCATTGTCTCACACTAGAATTAAATTTTACTACATTTTTTTGGAAGACGTGCATATGTCATTGAAAATCCATTTACTTCACTCCCACTTGGATTTTTTCCGGAAAATTTGGGCGATGTGAGTGACGAGCACGGTGAACATTTTCACCAACAAATGAAAGCAATGGAGCGACGGTATAACGGTTTCTGGGATATAGCCATGATGGGAGACTACATTTGGTTGCTCATACGAGAAACGCACTACCGAAGCTACAAGAAACAAAAAGGAGCCACAATTTTTTCGAATGTTTACATTGAAACAAAATTATATTACTGATATGTTCAATGTCTTTTATTAAACTGAAACATTTATTACTGTGATATTTGTCCATGGATTTTCATGAATAATAGCTTAATTTTTTCGTAAAAGCGTCAGCTTTGGGTAAAAAAATCCAAACTGAACCTATCTTCGCGATTTCTATGTTTCCCAGTGTAAAAATAAATTTTCGAACTCCATTTTTGACAAAAAAACTGACTTTTTCAATTTTTGAAAATCGCTAGCATGGAAACTAGTGAGCCTATTTGCAAATAATATATTGAAAAGTTGTAGATAATTCTGTTATCTTTAATTTGAGTACGCGTCTGGTTAAATTGGTCAATCATAACGCGAAGTATACTCTAAAATGTCGGACAACCTAAAAAAATTTGAAAAAAATATTCGAAAATGCATTTCTCGAAAACGTTTCCACAGAAAAAATTTTAATTGTGATTTTCGTCTTTAGTGGGCAATAGCGCATGGGAAAATCATGATGAACTATGGATGGCAGAGAAAAAATAATTATTTGTAAAGCTGTGCTATCAGCGCCATTTGTTCAAATAGTAAAACATTCCATTAGTAAATACAACAACCATTTCGACGAATATTCGAAAAATTTTCAAAGAAAAACAATGAACTTCAAACTTTGATCGTTTCAACTTTTCACAATGTTTCTAAAAATATTCTTGTTTTTTAAAATATTGTCATAATAGAATGGCAATGGCTAACAACTTCTAGCGTGGATTCTGACGAAAAACCAGGTCGTATAAATGCGTCAACTAACTTGAAATTTTTATTAAACAGCGAGGAAATTTTGACGGACTGAAAAGATCCAACGCCCTTCGAACTTTATATATTTATTAGATAGAAAAATTATTTCGAATAATTTAACAAATTTAGATTTGAATTTTTGAAATAGGGTATTAAGTGAATTTTATTTGTTTTCCTAGGCGAGTTTATGATTGTTTGGCAATAAATTGAAACTATTCGTAACAATACTGAAAATTTACGTTGTCGAACCACGCAAACTGCTGCTATATTTGTTATTTCTTTACTCATTTTGAATAAAGAACGTTATCATAGTGAACGGTATTTTGCTGCAAGAAATGTCAATTGAATATTATTTAGAATTCAGCAATATAACTACGGTTTCATTGATTGTTTGTTTATGGAACTAACTACAACAACAATTACGCCAACAATCTACTTTTTATTAGAAGAAAAAATTCCACTTAATACAATTCATGGAATTGTTGATCACTTTCCTTGACACTTACCAAATTGACTTCGCATCCAGGGATACAATGGTGATGGCATCCCTGATGACTGCGAATTTGGATTTTGTGATGGTGGTGTATGCTGTCCTGGATGTCCTTGGTGCATTTGCGGTGGCACTTGACCCTGATGCATCATAGCTTGCTGTGGAGTACCAACGGGCGGTACTCCAGTCTGTTGTTGGCCATACATTCCCATGCTATGATGGTTTTGATGGACCTGCAAATAATGGAATAAGTAAACTGATTATTAACTAGGCAGTATGCCGGCATATAAATATGTAAATCAAAATTATGAGGAACAATTGATAAAAATGAGAAATGAACAAAAGCAACTTTTTCTCATAGACGTATCTGCAGTTTCTTCTTACCTCTGAGACATCGGGAACTCCAACATCGTTGTAACCCAACTGAAAATTTAAATAAAAGACAAAATCGATTGTTTAAAATAACTTGGAATATTTCTTGACCAACGAAAGATAGTGGTAAAAAAAAAAACAAGGGTATTGAAAAAACATGTGAAGTCTTAGAGAATTCACCTGGGCTTGCGGATGTCCCATATGATGAGGCAATGCCATTTGTGCGTTCATATGATGACCGCTCATTTGATCTACCAAAGGTGGTGAACCTCCTTCGGACACCATGCCCAACCCACCGACAGCCGCTTGAAGTTTACAACTTGCATAGACAACCGGTTGCTGTTGCTGCTGTTGCTGAAGTGTAACCTGCTGGAGACAATTGATTGGATTGAAAAAGATTCCATAAGAATCACTTTGTACAATAAAAATACCTGATGTGTCACCTGCTGTGGTGCATTTTGCTGTGGTTGTTGCTGTTGTGGTTGTTGCTGTTGTTGTTGTTGCGGGACAATTTGAACACCGTTGGCCTGCGCCTGTGGCATCACACCAACCTGACTCGACGGACTGTCCGGCCGCGAATATCCCTGATGTTGCTCCATACCCTGACCATTATAGTAGGGCATTCGATCGTAGGGCGGGAAACGCGGGTAGGGCATGTTGCCCTGATGATTTGGATTTTGACTGTAGTGATGCATTTGTTGAGCATCGAGATCGGTGACACCGTTGCCCGGATAGTGACCATGATGCATATCGGCGCCCATATAGGAGTTCGTGAAGTATGACGTCATACTTTCGCAGTTATTTGTACTCATAGTCATTTTGAAGGACTCTAATTATTGAACAATGCAAAAGGATGAATAGCTTAATTGTAGTGACTCTAGATGCAAATTATTCTTCTCAAAAAACTTGTCGTTTCAAGAAAATTTCTTTGCTGGTGTGCTTGAAGCTATTTGCTTATATATATAGCTTATATATGTAAATCCAATGCGTACGATTTCCTTAAAAGTATTGACAAATATTTCTGAAATATAAAGGGCCAATTGTTAGGTATATGGGTTTTTTTTTTTGTAAAATTCATTTGATACTTACTTGATTGAACACTTAAGTACAATTTTCGGTTTGCTTATGTTAGTTGTGTTGAGGTATAAAATAATTTCCGTTTCTGTTCCTCTGTGTAATTTGTTTTGAATTTTTGTTGTTGTTATTATAAGCCAAAAAATAGTGTTGCTAATTTTGGTATAAAATCCGTTGGTATTGCAGCTTAAAACTTAGTCTTATATCCTATGGTATCCAATTTTCATTTGAAACTCTGAAAAAATTTAAAAAGAAGATTTGTTTATAATTAGTAAAAGTGAATAATATATATTCGATCAATAATTCAAATACACAAAATTGATAAATACTTTTTGAAAGGATCGATGATATCAAGTAAGACTCCGACATTTGAAAGTTGTGTAAGAACGTAGCAGATTTGCCTTGAGAATATTTTGATAGAAAAGTTTTTTTGAACGATATTTCGAGGTTTATGTGGAACTTTATATCGGGAAAGATTGAACGAATGATAAAAATTAGAATGCGACTCGGACTCAAAAGTGTTGACAGGCTCTGAATCGAATTTCTTTATTCAGTATAAAATGTACTCAAAAATCATATTTATGATGAAATAATAATAATAATATTTAAAGTTCAATAGATGTGATGTCTTTCGTCGATTACAGATCCATTTTCAAATTTCAAAATACCTTTGTTTACGTGTTTCTCTTCTTCTTATTCATTTTCTACAACAACTTTTCTATGTATTTTCAACAGTAAATTGTTTCCAACAAAATCAATTATTATAAAACGATTTTTGGTAAAACAAAATTGAATATTGTATAGAAGAAGCAACACACAAAATTCCTGAGCAGATTGAATTTTTGTCTATTCAAGGGAATATAAATTTTCATTTCAAATATCTGAGAGTACACAAAATATTCCTTATATTTTTCATTGTTAAAAAGTTTAAAATTTCCAACAATGATGAGAATTCAAATTATTTTGTGTAGAATATCAACAAACATTTTTCATGTTGAGCAATAAAACTAATTATTTTCATTTCATATTTTTTTCAATATGATTCGGTTTCAGATATAATTTAAGTATAAATTTAAAATAAATTGTTAATCTTTTTAACCTAACATCCTTTCAGTCAAAACAATTTAATGTAATGTTAAATGTTACAAAATTATAATTGATAACTGACCGACCGACCTCATCATACATCATAAACCATAAATCATACAAAACATATATAAATAATATCACATTTACACATATTAGTGGGAACGGGTTCAACTAATTGGGATGAGATACTGAATAGAATATTTTTATGAATCAATTTCATACGTGGAAGTGTAAGAAAGTAGCGAAAAAGGAAGCGAAGCCGTAACATAGTAGTGTACAAAATATTCTTGGTAAATTGTTGCAGCGCTACCCCTCATCGTGACACATTGTTGAAGTTGAGCTTTTTGTATATTTTCATATCATTCACCAAAGATGAAATCGGTATATAGACTTTGTCACATTAAAGAACAACTTATAATATATGAATCATTCATCCAATCCGCTGATTCGATCTAGCCATATTCATTGGTCTGTTGGTATGTAAACTTATACTCCATTTTTTGATATATCGAGCGGAAATTTCGAGAGATATCTACCTACCTATAAGATCTTGTGAATATTAGGATCAGAACAGATTTAGATATAATTTTTTGATTTTATGATGATATCTGAATGAAATTTCGAATTTTACTCGTATTTATTATTCATAACCTCTGAGAGAATCTTAAACAATGGGCGATATTCGACAGATGAGCGCGAAACCTGCAATACAAAGTAAATATTCAACATCATATATATATCTCGACTAATATGGATGCGAGAATAGCGAAATTTTGTACGAAATAGTAAGTTCACCAGAAGATACAAAAGAAATATGATTTTATAGCTATAGCTCTCTCATAAATCTTTTTTACACAGCAGTTATTTTTAGGTCTGACCCTTTGGTATTCGCAAGGTGAATGGTATAGACGCTTCGGTGCACGACGAAGGTTATGATTTTTTTATTTTTTATATCGAAAATAATATTCATTCCTTTGTTTGGTTGCCTTTTGTTAGCGCAATGATTTTATATTCTCCTGTAGCTCACAACAAAAGCCTCACATTCACTTTCTCCGCTCACGGCTGCCAAACACAAGTTTTCGTTTCAATTTATTTCAATTCTATACGTTCAAAGTAACAATAGGACAATAGAATCCGGAAACAAATATGCGAGGCGGACAGATATACTAGCAGACGGACAAATAGACAGACAGACATTTAGAAGTATGGCGGAAGGTGTCGACGGAGGATCGATGATTTAAAAGTCCAAACGGATGTTGGCGAATATTTCCTCGCTCCGTTATACAGATATCAGCCGTGAATATGTGGGACGGACATCATTTGGAACTATGAAGAAAGTCACTCAAGCACAAGCGGAATGATAATAATGTCTGATGTATTGTTGTTATTGTTGCTGTAGGTGTGATGTAAGACGATTCCCATTTTCATTTATTTGTCACTCATAAATCTACATGTGTGCATATTTCGTAGATGGGAGTATTTACGAACAAATGTTAGTGCAAAGATGTACATATTGTAAATGAATGAGAGAATTATTGATTTATGTTTGTCTGATATGATTTATTCAAGCGGAAATCGAAAGATTTTCTTAACAAATTTCAAAAGGTATTCAAATTTCATAAATCGAGAATTAGAGAGAAAGTTTCGAGCCCGAACCTCCCAATTATGGTTGTGATCTCGCATTTGCATCCGCACTTATCATCTGTGGATGCATCCCGAAACAAAATATTTATATAATATATTTGTAAAATTATAAATTCCTCTGCATCAGATATACCATACGTCGAACTGGAATTATGACTCAAAATATAGCAAAAATATGTATTATTTTTGGTGTCATTTATATGGCAGCTTTATATAATTTATATTAGATTTGAAAAAAAAAATAGATAGTTTAATAGTGAAATAATTTCCTATGTACGAAATGTTTAGCTTTTATCTGATCAAATAGACGAGTTTACCTTATGTGACAGATATTTAGTGGGTTTTATACAAATTGCAAATTTCATCTGCAATAGCTAAAAAAAGGTGAGCCTAGTTTCATAGTATAAGTCTCTCGGACATTTCATTCTATCTGTAACAAACTTCTCATAATGTTTAATAATTGAGTGTTGTAATAATCTTGATATATAGAAACGTTGTTAATCACGGCTGTACCACTGTAGCTTTCCACCTTATATTCCATAACATATGGTCATGTGATGCTCCAGAATTATTTTCTTAATATTAGACCATCCTAGGGGGCGCTAGAGCCTTTATATGGACCTTTTTACATTTGCCATATACATGCCGGCAAGACGACGGTTAATATCGGCCCACATAGCAGACACAGTGACATTCAGAGAAAGAGAGAGAGGCAGGCGAAATAAGACAGATCAAGAAAGCTTTCATTTCGGAAATGGGTCGTTGAAGACAAAATCGTGCAGGAATTTTGCGACGATATTTTACTAAGAAAAATCTGTCTTTCGTCTACAATATAAATCTCTAAATTTTATTTTCGAAAAATCCGCCTCATTTTGAGTAAAAACTAGACAACGGCAACTATACTATGATGAATAGCACTGCAGGAAAAACTATCGATCTATTTTACTAAAGAAGCGGGAAATGATCAAAAATTCATGAAAGAGCTGGAGAGCTATCGATAGTTCTACCGATATTTTGAAAACTTTTGACTTTCGATGGGTTTGCATCCACTATCGAATATCATTATATCGGAGTGCAGATCAGGGTTGGATTTTTCGATACAATTGTAGTTTTTCAATACAAACTCGTTGAAAAAAGAACGAAAGTACTATGAAGGCATTTTCAATACAATTTTATCAATATGCTCTTCTTTCAAAATTAAATTTATTATTTATATTATTTATAAACTTTCATTGACTTTTCAAGACATGTTTTCAACCATTTTTTCGAAAAATCACTGATTCGTACTTATGACTACCCTGACCATTGCACTTTTGTATTTTTGCTTATATGGAAATCACTTTCTAGCATGGAGATTTTTACGTGAAATTTAATAAAAACGTGCACAAATTTTTAATGTTTCGAGCGGCAAATCGAATAAAAAGGCGCACTGACGTAATTTGGAGCTGAACATGCAGTTCTGCAAAATCTTAAAGATTGCGAATTTTTGGCCAAAATGATATCT
>JAWNPW010000039.1:12468-31250 GCA_035078745.1 Diastata ussurica
GAAGCGTTATAATTTTTATAAAGATCCACAGAATAACAATTGGCAATCTCTCATAGTTCTGATATTAGGAATTGGTTGTGGCTCCATTTTTCATGCTGCTTTTTTTTTTTTTATCCAATCAGCAAAATTCTTGTTTTTATGAGAGCATATTTGATATTTGATGATCCAGTAGATATCTCAATATATTGTGTAATCATGGCAACTTATCCATTTATCTTCTAAATGATTCAAAGCAGTGCAAAATATTAAGAAAGAGTAATATGTATATAATAATAAGATAATGTTTATTACTTTTACTTTATAATAAAATATTATTTTATTTAGTTTTATCAAATACTGTAGTAATTTGTAGCTTGAATCTTTAGATTTTATATCCCTTAAGCGTATGTACGTCATACTATCTTTTATTATAAAATAAAATATTATATTGTAAAAATTAACAAAAAAAATTAATGTTTTAATGAATTGAATATATAAAAAAAATTTATTGCTTTTGTCAATATGACAAATAATTAGGTAATTTTGACAAAAAAGTTTATCATGAATAAACTTTGATCTTCGATACTCTACTCGTTTGTTATATAAATAGATTTTTAATGAATTTTGTTCTTTTTGTTTTATTAGCTTTCATTTTCTAATTTTAATTTCACAAATTATTTGACAACGGGTTTTTCCCGAAGCCATTTTACCAAATGTTTTGTAAAATTAACCTTAAATTTTGTTATAAAAATATATATATATCTGAAAGTAATGCTAATGTCACGGTTTGGCTACGTTATATATTCACAATGAATACGAATATTTCAAGGGCCATAATTTTGTGGTTACGCCATTGATATTTGTATAAATATGTACAGATATATATTTATTAATATAAATTGTTATAAAACTCAACAGAATTATTATCGGCTTGGATCACATTTATTGTGAATTGTGCAAATAAGTGTTTAAGCTTTTCGAACGTTCTATTTTGAGTATAACGAAATAAATGATCGATGTAATGTGCCATATACCAAATATTATAGCGCAAATCAATGCAGACACAAAAATAGCAATGAAAAATAAATGAAAACCATAACAATAAAATGTAAGAAAATGAAAACAAACTTTAATCATTGTGCAAACGTGAGTGTACTCGTATTTATTTTTTGATATTTTCATTGTGATTTCGCGATTGTGAATTTTTTTGTTGCATTTGTGAACTGTTGCTGAGTCGCATAATACGTATGTATGTATGTATATATTATTTGTATATATTTTTTTTTATTGTCTTTATTTTTGTTCCCACTTTGAGCTTTACTGATAATTATGACGTTGGAAAAAAATACAACAACAGAATTATTAGTAGTGTCAGCAGAATGAAAAAAAAATAAAAAAAAATTTTTTTTAAAATAAAACAGAAACAGTAAAAAAACATCGGCGACATCGACCAAGTAAAGATCAACAACATTGAAAATGGAAAAAAATAAATTTGAAACAAACATACTCGTTGGCTACAATGGAATTTTTTTTTTCTCGATTCACATGTACACCACACGAACTATAAACGAACAAACTTGTCGTTGTCTAAGCACCTGTTGTTGTTGTTATTGTTGTAGTTTCGACATATACGTAACGAGCAAACAATACTCACAAGCCCATATATACACACACACACCCGAAGCAAAGCTTTTGTAACGTAATTTAGACACTGACTGATTACTTTTTCATATATGTGCATATATATATTTTTATATTGTTGTTTTTGTTGTTGCCAAGTGGTTTTTGTTTTGTGATTACGACACGTGCACACGTTTCGATTCACTCGCGTTTTATTGCTCATTCGCTCTCGTACACTGAACAAAAACAAAAAACAAATGACTTAACTGGAAAAATCTAGTATAAATAATGAATTAAGCGAGATTTACTCGTTCGAACTGTTGCTACGAATAACAATAAATGAGCTGAATGTGACTTTGAATGTATGTAACTAAATATATATATATATGTATATATGTACATATCTGCATATTGCAACTAACCATATTATATACGAACATGTTTTTACAAATATAACACGTTATTAATTTATTTAATATATACGTATATTTATATATATATGTCTATTTTTACTACATATACTAATTGAATAATATATCACGTGTTTTTTTTTTTTTCTTAATAAATATTCATTTATATATTGTTTCAGTAATTCCTGTTATACAAACATATGTACGTATATACATATGTATATGAATATGTTTATAAAAATGAATATTTTTCTTGCTGTGTGAACATTGATGTCAGTAATATACAATTTGACGAACAGATATAATATAAAATAATAAAAACTTGTTTTAATTTCGTAAGTGACAACGCTCACAAAATGCGTTTGTTTGTATTTCTGTGCGTGTGTGTCGCAAAAAAAAATTTTGAAAACAATTTAAATTCGTTTTTATTATATTCACGTGATTTTCACTTCTCAACAAAAATTACCTAAATAATTAAGTGATTTTTAAGTTCAAGGTTCTAAATTGAAATACATTTTTTTTCGAGCAAATTTGAAACAAGTGTACGTATCTTTATATATATATCTTATCTTTGCTCGACGATATTGAAAATACAAATTATTTGTTAGTTTATTTATTTTTACTTTTGTTTTTGTCTCGTTTTTTTTTTTTTTTTGTATTTTGCCCAAAGTCAAGGTTGCTTGAAGGTGTAAATAACAAATGGTTCGGAATATGCACATATCAAATAACACGTAGACATCAGACATATTGACGTTGACTCGATGTTTTGTGAAATACTAGATACCTACGTCATTAGCCAAACTGATTTCATCATCAATTTATCTTTGTATATTATCAATTGAAGAGCTATATTAAAAAACAAACAATTCTGTCCGATTCTGAATGATTCATAAATGACAAATTTTATTTATTATTTAATAACACTATTAAATATTCAACAAAAATAAATAAATGTAAATAAAATAAACTATGAAAATATATATACACTTCTTTGTTATCTTTATTTTATTGAAACAAGAAAGAAAATAAATGTAAACAAATTTCGAAGCGATTTTTAAACGATTTTTAAAAATCTGTTCGATTGCAACTCTGTGTTCCAATTTATTTATACACTTTATAATACAGTTGACATGTGAACCTTTTTCAAATTTTTAGGTAGATTTTTTTTTTTTTTAAATGAGAATACAAAGATTTTACAGACGAAAATGGTAGAATTAAACCCTATATTACTCGTTTGCTGTAATATTGTCACAACTGGAAATATATACATCTTTTTTTGTTAATTAATCATGCAAATATGTACATCTGTCGTCTATAAATAGATATCTAAAATGTAAATTTATGCGTATACAATTATCATGCATGGAATGGAACAGAAATACAAATTCAAAGCTAATTTCGATATATTAAATTTTTTTCTGAAAAATCCAAATTCTCACAATCTTTGACTCTTGTCTTGACTCATTATGTATGATTCGTCTTCCATTACGGTGCTTCACTCTGTTTTAAAAAATCAACCCAACCCCGGTGAATCTCTTTATGGTTAATATGAAAATATCACCAAAAAATATAAGCTCAAAACGTCGAAAACTTAACTCAAAGTTAATATTCCCGTCTATATATAAAAAGGACTTTCGCACTTTGGAATATTGATATCGAGCCATATCTCAATTGATTTCGGTATAATATCCCGATTCCCATAAAACACAAATTTTATACATATTTATAGTTCTCTATTGGAAACTAAAAACTGGCTAATTGAACCTAAAATTAAATTCTTCTTAACTTTCAATTAAAATTTACATATTTAAGATATATGTATTCATAATATACTATAATATTAAAAGCACTTGTAAATAAACTTTTGTAAAACATGCAAAAAGTAAAGAAAAATCAGAGTCAGATTAGTAATTTAATAAAATAATATATTATTATAAAATGTATATATTACCCTCTCGAATGACAATTTTGATAAATAGGTCACCATTTTGTGGATGCATCCGGCATTTCGGGTAGGCTCATATTCATTGTTCAACTAAATAAACAGCCACTTGTCTCATATTTAAAAAAAATCAAATAAATCTATGGCAAACTGTACAAGTGGAATTAAACACATAGCACAAACCAGATATAAAAATAAAGAAAACCAATGGTCTGAATGGTTCAAGATCATGATTGTATCCTTGCCCACATTCTCCCATGTATATATATCGAACTTAAGCCAGCATAAACTTCAAAATTTTCATGTATGGAATCAATCGTAGATAAGGACTATGCGTATACATATTAGATTATTTAGGCAAATAGATTTTAGAATTCTTAATATAAGAAATCTGGATTCTTCTGGAAAAAAAAAATGATATTTTGTGGCAGTCAGTTTCTCACTTTTTCATATCAATTCTCGCCCGATATGTTTTAATATCAAATTGAGATTTGCTAAGATCAGAATGATCTGAAAAATAATACCAAATAAATAAAAGAAAAGGAAAAAAATATTTTTGTTGCTTTTATTTATTATTTTAAGAATGCAAGTCAGTGTATATTTTAATATTGTAAATAATTGAAAATGTACTTTTTAAGACGCTGTCGAACTTCAACCTTTGTGTTCACAGTCGAACACTCTATCAACTGAATCATCCAGTGCGTTTATACTTAAGCAAATATCATGCATTTAATATAAACAACAGTCGAAATAATATTTTTCCATTAATCTTAATTAAAAATCTGAAAATTTTATCACATCGCATTTTTTGCAAAAATTTTAGTTTTTGATTTGGAAATATGCCTAGAAGAAGTGACCGAAGACCCTATGTCTTCTAGGACTCGAATTCGAAACTTTTGACTCGAAACTGCATACTAAAAAAACAAGAGTTTTTTGCTCAAGTTTACTTATCACCAGCTGTTTGAAAAATCTGATACAAATGATCCATTTGATATTTTTCAGGATCACTTTGATAGTTTTCCGTAGGATAATGATATGATCTGAAAATTGATCTGTATAATATCAAGATATCGTGATCTTTTTTTTTCTGCGTATGGGTGGATCTGTTTATTCAATATTATTTTATATATAATTGTTACTCATAATAGTTATAGTATAATTGTTACTTATAATATTGTTTTCTCTCTAACAAAGTTGTGATTTTCGTTATTCAACGAGTCAACATTTTTTCAAATAAACTTAACAGCCATTAATCGGTGTTTTTTATTTTATTTTCTATTTTGATCGGGCAAAAGTGAATCTTTCTCTTGATTACATTACTATATATTTATATACATATGTACATATAAGCTTTTATTTGTTCATTCATAAATTATTTTCAGCTAGTTCTTGTCATTATATATATTTCAATTTTCAAACAAATGATCGAAAACGATTATAAAAAAAAAAAAATCACGTGTAATTTGGCTTCAAAATTCAATTATATACAAGATATCAATTTAATAACTTCGATTTTTATATACCGACATATTGCAGATAAGAAATACTACGTCAATTATTTAATAAATATCTTTAACTGATATGGTTAAACTTTAACGTGATTAAAATATGAAAGTAATCAAAACATTTTCTGCTTATCGTTTCGAGTGAAGTGTAACAGTTCAGGTAAACGCACGACTTATATTAATGATATTGTTTTCGTAGTAGATTCTCCGAATCGTGTGCAAAATAACTGATATACTCATACAAACAAACATACATATACTATTTATTATATACTATGTATACTATATTTTTTAGATCAATGAAAAATAAATTTAAAAAAAATTCAAATAAATAATTCAAACGAATTTGAATCAATTTGAGGTATTCAGCGATTTTCGAATTTATTATTTTGGCAAACAAAAAATATCAACAATATTTCACGGGTGTGAGTATCGTTCAAATCAAATAGCAAAACAAACAAATCGGAACGTTTACATCTATCGCAAGCACTCTTTGAATGAATGATCTGCGATTCTCGTCATTCAAATTGGCGTCAAATTTACAGAGGTACTCCAACAAATAAATAAATAGATAAATAAACGACAATATAAACGAAATAAACTACCTGTATAGATTCTACGTTGTGCACTCGAGTATCTTGTATCTACAATTATTTGTATCTATCACTCGTCTCTATAATTATAACTAAACGACAACTGCCAATTACCAAATATCGTTTCGTTCGATGTACATAGACATATTATTCTAGCGATTGGCCATGTCAACAAATGTAGCGATAACTCTATATATATATACACGGTGCACAGTGTCTGATTTTGCTAGCTGGATCCAGTGGTCGAAATTTTATTGTTGCTTCCATAATACGCTAGATATGATATACGTTTGAGTATTTTCGTTGTATCGGAGGCCCATATGTTCAATACCATCGATATTCTCACATTCATTCTGTAAGTAGGAGTATGGCTTAAATACAAAACTTCATTTAGATAACTGCTTAGACAAAAAAGTATTCTATAAAAGCACACTTTATTACGATTTCGAAAAAACAAGAACGACTTTTGACTTTTGTCACGTTGCATGGCAGCTATATCTAATTCAGATCTGATCATATATAAATGATAATGAAAGCTTAAACGTCGAAAAATATTTTTAAATCAAAAACTTTTAGTTTGATCTTTGAAAGTTGAAAAATAAGATCCATTTTTGAATAGTCATTTTGTATGTTAGCTATATTTTAAACTGACCCGATCCCGTTAATTTTTAATAGTAAATAACAGCATTATTTGTTCCAATTTTCCTATCATATCCTACATATTTCAAATATAGGTGGAAGGCATAAAAAATGTGCAATCTGTGGAAAGTGTGGAAAGCCAAAAAGAAAAAATCGTATTGTATTGAGTGTCTTATTTTCAATGTCCGATAAAGTGCTTAACTGAAATTTACCAGGATAATGAGTTCTTAAAACTTTCAGTTAAAGTTCCGATTAACATTCAACCAGACATTAGGTCTTCTAAGTAAACGATATATTTGTAGAAATAGATCGAAATGGAACTAGAAAAATAGTTCATTAACTACCTTCATCCTTCATTCTGATGTATGTACGTCTTCTGGCATAGAAACGAACAGGTGGTTGTCCACAGATGGTCCACATAAGTAACCATATAAAAGCAAAAATCCGGACAAAAAAGGAAGCAGGCTCCGAAAGATCAATTATATTTGGTTAATATATGTTTTATTATGATAATGAATCCCGTAGATTCGTAGGGTAAATGGGAACTTTTCACACCATCTGTGTTATGTACATTAGAATTGATCAAAAATTGATGATCGTTTCGGAAAGACAAATTCAAAAATATTTCAAAAACAGCATATTACCTGTTGGTCGCAATGTAGTTATGCTCGGGTATTTGGGATACTGTTTGTTCTATTTTGTTGTGTGAGGTTTTGTGCAGCTATTTTAACAAAATTGTACACTGTGCAGCGTGAAGCCAAACATGAAGCGAACAACATCATCGGCAGCAATAACAACGTCATCGTTTGTATTTGTAGTCTCCTCTATTAGTCACTTTGTTGTTGTGCCGTGAACTTAAGTACTAAATGTAGATACTTAAAGGCTAAAACCTTTTATCAGACTTACATAGTTGTTGTTGCTTTTTTTTTTCTTTTTTTATATTGCTTTAAAGGTCATTCGAGAGTTCTCAGCATGACCAAATATACAAGAAAATCTGGGAATGACATGGATATCTTTCCGAAGCTGTTTATACCATATTCTATTTCTGTTGTTGTTCTAAATACTGCATTGTATAGTTTATAAATATTATTCTATAAATACCATTATTTGCGTAATCGATATTCATTGAATACGAGAAAAGGTTAAAGTCATTGACTGTAATTTTGTTGCTCTTTTTTAAACTCAACAATACTCAACTTGGAAACCTCGACTACACATAAATTAATACCATACATTTTTAAGTGCAGCGAGTTTTTTTTCACATATAAACAAAGAAATAAAACTGTATGATTTTATTGCAGTTGTTCTTATTACTACAACAATTACAACAACACTCACAGATCAATAAATATTCAAATATACATATAGGTATGTGTGTACATTAAAAATAATTATTACTCATACGCCGAGTTGGAAACGAGGGCACATGCACTGCTGAATTCAAATTCAAAATTTTTTCACAAATGTTTTCAAATCACAAAAATGTGCGCATTTTTAAGTGCACCGCATTCATTTTACTTGAATATTTCTTTCTCGGTGTTAATCTATTTTGTTTGTAAAGTCAAGTTACACTTTATTTTATTAACATATTTTCATATTATACAGTGGATGACCATAACTCTTTTGACGAAAAAAAAAATTTTATATTTTTAAATTAACATAAAACTTTCAATAGAATTTAAAATTATTAATTTACGAAATATTTATTAGGAAGAGGAAAAGGTGAAACTTTTATAAGCTAATCGAATCCGCACGGAGCCGAAAAGGTGCCTATTTGCGCTAGAGAGAGGGCTATCTATATTTTTCAGCCATAAAGCGCTCCGTAAATAATGACACATCGACACGAGTAAATACGAGTAAATACTCGATACTTTCTCCTAAAGCTAAGTACTTTTTGTACTCGATGCTTTTAGATAAGTATTTACTCGGTACTCGATACTTTTTATGCCGATATTTACTTGCTATAAGGCGTTTGCGTTTCTTCATCACTATGCTTATGTAATAGACCGGGACTATCAGAAAAACTATTGAAAACTGAGAACTTAAAACCTAATTTTGTCACCAATCTCATGAACTTGGCAACATTTCGATAAAATTGCGAGCTGCAGAGAGTCTGACATATTTTTGTGGCATATGATTTTTGGCACAATTACAAAAGAGAATGATGCGCGGTTCAGATAAACATTCGTTCTTGCGCAACTCAAATCGAATCAGTTAGAGCTATGGCCAGAAATAACACATGTATTCTTTGTGAGATAATTTTCCCAAACGGGAACAGTTGTTCATATTTATACCATTTAAGAGGTTGAATGGTATATGAACTTTGAACAGATGCTTGTAAGGAGAAGTCGGAGACCCCACAAAGCTTATATATTCGTGATCAGCAGCACCGCAGAAATCTATCTTGAAATGTTCGTCTGGCCGTCTATTGCAACGCAACTTAGTCCCACAGTTTACATAGTTTTATAATGACGGTAAGCTGCTCACCGCTCCAAAATATATCTTTATAAGAAAAGCGTTTTAATTTTATAAGATAATTTCTTGAAATTTCAAACATTTGCAATAATTGTCGATCATGTCACCGTGACAAAACATCTGCGAATGCGAATAAGATTTAGGTAAAGCTTCCATATAAATTAAAAAATGCAAAAAATAACTTTATAAGGAAATACTTTTGATTTCATGTGATGATTGTTTCAAATTTTGAATAGAAGTTTTGGTGCACCTCGAAGATACTATTCTTTCTTTACTGGTTTGTCTATTGTTTCTCTTGGAAGTTTTTCGAAATAATTCAATTTTTTTTTTTTGTCAATATAATTACGTATGTCGACCACTGTATATAAATATGTGTGTATGTTATTTTTTCTCTGCTTTATTGTTTAGCATCAAATTTAGTTCGATTTCTTGGCAACAATAGCGTAAGTTGTTTTGTTGTCGAACGTTCCGTTGTTTTTGTGCACGATTAGCTGGCACGTTGAAAGTACAAACAAACAAACCAACTACACTTAAAATGTGAGTTCAGAGCGCCACACGCTGGTCTATACTAGTTATAATCGTCTGTATATATATATATATATATTAGTTGCAAATGCCGCGTAGACGATAAAACATTCGTACATATCGCAAATAGATATTTTCATTGAATGCTGCCGTTGGTCTGTATTTTGCCTTTTTTTTCTTGTTTCTTTTTTTCTTTTTTTTTTTTTTACAGCGATCCATTTTTTTGCTTGTTTGTAGCTGGCGGGCTACTGGCGCTCTAGCATTAAATTTACTCGTACTACGAGTGCAAAAAACATAAAAGTGTTTTCATATTTCTTTTACACGGGCACTTGGCAACATAGTTCATTTTGATTTTTTCCGTTTTCGATTGTCTGTTCGCTATTTGCTGTTTTTGCCTCCCTTTTTTTTTTCTCTCGTTCAAATTTTGTTTGTTGTGCAAATTAAACGGTTCTTCTGTCTCATTTTATAATGCAAATTTTTTTTTTTTGTTTTTTTGGCACATGCAATAAAAACGTGTTCGTTTAAATTTAGACGCTGAGTATTCGTTTTTTTTTTTTCTCCGGTGTGCCCATATGCACGCTTCAAATATATCAATTCAAACAAAATTTCTTGGAATTATGCAAATATTATTTAAACACAATTTCATTTTGAAATGATCAAATAGTCATTAATCAGTTGAATAATTGTCACGTCTTCAAAGTTTATTTATTTGTTTATAATGCATTCAAAATCATTACAAATAAACCCTTTGGGTACAATTTTGCACCCGTCTTCGTCGCTGAATATAAGATTTCAACGTGAAACAAAGGTGGCGTCGATGGAAAACTCATACGAATGTCGCTTGGTCCATGCATGACATTATGCAGGACAAGTCGTTCATAAAGTCGTGTATCCCGGATATTGTGGCGGGTCATGAATGACTGATAACTGATATTTTCTTTGAATTCTCCCAGTGGTCTATATATATATGTATAGTCTCCAATCACTTCTTCTAAGTGTTGCAAACTGTTGCGCAAATTTGAAATATTCTTGGTGAAGGTTATTAAAAAAATCGGAAGAACTATATTATAGAAGAGTGTCAGTTTTTGCTTCGTGAACGATTTTGTCTTCAACGATCGATTTCCGAGAGGGAATTGAAACACTTGGCGGCACTTTTTAATGTTCATTTATCGATATGCGTTAGTCCGAAATACAATTCTTAGAAAAAACCAGCCTGAATTGTATAAAGCGCCCAAAACAATGAAATTTCGACATATGTACTTTTTTTATGATACCATTATTGCCTTTGAAATGGATGCTATTTTTTGCTTACTATTTTTATACACGCCCACAACTATTTAGCTTCCTACGTGGCGATTAAGCAAAACCGGTATTATTGCTTCCATAGTAGTTATATAGCAATGGGAATTCTTAAGAAAATTCTCTGGGTCGTAATAAAAAAATTTCTCTTATTTTTTGTAATTCCCTAAAAAATGTTAACATAACTTTGACGTGCGTAGAAAATAATTTGAATTTATTAAGAATACAATTAAAGTATTCCCTGATTTATCATATTTGTTCCAGTAAATTACTATTTATCGTATATTACCAAAGTAACCATATAAACTTTTGGTAGATAGTAAGTTACCAGAGCCAATACAATCAACTTTGAATATGTCAAATATTTGAGAAAGAATGAGCACTAATATGAATTATGAAGAAAAAGGTATTATTTTGGATAAATTAATGATATATCATTCATTTTTTACCGATATATCTATCTATTTATTGACATACATACATATATGACTCTTGTGCATTCAAAGCTAATTTAGGTTAAGGTATTACGAATTGATTACTGGAGTACATCTTGATCGTTCTGTGTATTTTCATCTCCTTATAACGACTATTCTGTAGGGAAGTTCGTCTATATATATTTTTAGTGACGTTAAGTCAACGTGACATGTTTTCTATTATCAACGTTACATATTTTTGTAATCAACGCAAGGCGTCAAACATTCAGTTTAACTCTGTAGATTTCATAGTGTGACGTCATAATTTTTGTTTTCTTTCGTAATTTACCACGTTCAACACATTTTTTTGGCATCAGTTATCGAGTCAGCAAATAAATAAAATAGGTATGACCGCACACTATAAAAACTATGTAGATAAACTGAGTGATTAATAGGCGCTTAGTATGTTTCTTTTTAGTGACCCAGACAGCGTATATGGTCATAATGACAAAATTTTGAACAAAACTTCTTATTTGTGAAGAAGTATATATATACAGTGCCAGCTCGCTAATCCGAAGGTGCGTAATCCGAGTTATCCAGTAATCCGAATTGAATTTAATACGCTTTTTGTGTTTTATTGTGTTTGTGTATTATTTTCCAATATAGAGTTAGGTGAAATATTATACGTAATATCCAGTAGTCCGAATATTTCGTTAATCCGAATTAGGGTCTGCAATCATTAATTCGGAATAGCGAGCAGGCACTGTATATAAGATAAATTTTTCCAAGCTATTAAATATATTTTCACAACTATTTAGTTCTGTTATTTCTGTAGAAATATTATTTTCTAAAGTTGAATTAAACAAATCTACTTTGAAAAATTCGGGTTTCTACAGAAATATAAGAATTATTCTAGCATTGAAATAGTGGAAGTAATCAATCTGTGTTGAGTATCAGTATATCGTGGTATGGAGAAACATTCCGAACAATCTATTGCTGGGTGATTCATCGTGAGGTACATTTGTCAGTAGGGATTTTTTGACAGATAACGCTTGAGTCGTGTCAAACTGTCATATTATTGTTTTGCGTATTATTTGATAGCTGTTCTACGAAAATAATAGTTTTAAGAGAAATTAGCCCGTGAAAGCATGACTGACAATTTGGTGAGCAGTGAATTTCTCGTAACGGACCGGTCCGGTTTGGATGGTCGCCTACAAAATGTAAAATAAATTTTGCTTTGAAGCTACATGAAGTCTTCATGTATAAGCCATCTACGATTGAGGAATCGGAAGTATAAATTATTCGACGAGACGTCCGAACTTCGCAAGAAATAATCTATTAAATATATTAATAAATGTTAAAAATGGTTCTTTTATATGATAATAAAGATTACCCAATAAAATATGCCTTTTCATTTTTACAAAAAAGTACCTTTACGAAGCAGCCTATGTTTTTGGAAAATTCACGCCATACACCCAGTGGTAATCTGATACTCAACCCACTAGAATTTTTCAAAGAAACGAACATTATATTTCATCAAAAAAAAAAAATTAAGTTGAATGTTATGAATGATCAGAAAAATTTGTAATGTTTTTCTGAAAGACATCCATTCAGCACCAAACTTTTCCTTTAATTGTTACAAACAAATGCATTTTTTTTTTCTTAATTATATAAAATAATTGAAAGTGCTTAAAGTTTTTTTTATTTTTTATTATTATATACTTAATTTTATATTTATTGTATTGAAAATTTTGCTTTGAAGTTTGCAAATATATTTACAGAAATTCGTTATGTTTAAAAAGTTTACATCAATTATAAATAAAGAGAACAAAAAAAAAAAAAATAAGAACATTTTATTTTTTATTGTTTTTATTTATTTATTTTTTTTTTTTTTTTCAAACAAAAATTCGGCATAGTCTCGTTTAGTATCTTCGGACTATTTTCGATTGATCGGCTCGCTTACACACAATCGCACTCACGTGTAGACACTTGATTCGTTCAAACTGTGGCGTGATTAAGCCAGCAACCAAGAGCGTCCGAATTGGACACGTCTCCGATGCAAATTGTTATAAAAAAAAAAAACAAAAATTATTTTCGTATTTTTGTCATTTGATTTTTTGGTTTATTTTTATGATTAAGTCATTTTATATATAATAAGATATTTGTATAAAATAAATTAAAATGAAAAATAAAAATTTTTATTGAAAAGTGTACTTAATTTTGATTCTTCCTCCTTTTTTTGCATATTAAACAATTATAGCGAAGCAGCGGTATCCAGTTTTCCTTATTGCACAGAATCTAGTTTAAATTTTTCCACATCAGCCACAGCATACAGCGAGGATGATACAGAATATGCAACCGGAAGACGCAACAAAACTTCTAGGGTAAATATTTTCTTAAATTTTAGAACGAAAAAACAAACCAAAAAAAAAAAAAAATTATGACAACGAAAAAAATAATTCAAAAAACAAAAAAAAAATATTAACAAATTTATTAACTCGATAAGGATCGAAAGAGTCGCCGCCACGATCGATCATTCATCAACGCTCTGGTCTACGCTGCAGAAGACGCCAACCGCCACATGGAATGACCGCGGCTGCGCTTCAAAGCTACAGACGATTATATGGCAACAATGCAATGTTCTGCATCACCGAACTTAAATACGATCGCTAATCGCACTGTGACCATGATCATTTGTGACCGCTTTTGACCCTTAATTGTCATATTGATTACAAATACAAACAAAAAAAAGAAAAAACAAAAAAAAAAAAAAAAAAATACACACCAAATACATGCTTTGATATAAAAAACAGAAAAAGAAACGCTTTTAAATAGCCAATAAACGCTTAGGTTTAGGATTAAATCTTTTTTTAATCATTAAATTTCTTTATATTCACACAATTTCTCAATTTTCTATTTCCCTTTGAATGGCAAATAATAGCAAGATCCGTTGTCGCATCGCATAATTGAGAAGCGTCGTCGTGATCGAATGAACTCATGTCTGGCCGATTTGTCGCGTCTTATTCCACCGCAATACCAGCGCAAAGGACGTGGACGCATTGAGAAGACCGAAATTATCGAAATGGCAATACGTCACTTGAAGCATTTGCAGAGTGAATGCATGCAAAAAGAGAATGAATATCGCATGGGCTATACGGATTGTATGAAAGAGGCCGCAAAATTTCTATACGACAGTCAAATGCAGGAATTTTGTTATCGTCTATTGGCACGTCTGCAGGAACATTGCGACGAAGTGCTGAAAAGTAAGTTTTGCATTTTATTCGCATCGATCGAGATTCGATCGTTGATTAATAATTTAAATAACGATTTAAAATTCTTTTATATTCACAGCTGATTGCTTTAAATCGCGTGGCTGTCATGTACCTGACAATGTGAGTGCATCCAGCGGCAGTCCGCATCAGGCTTATCATCCGCCACTGTGTCATTTGCGTGATATGCTCGGCACATCCGATATTGAGCATAGCAACGATCATAACGATGTCAAAGATTTGAGTTTTCGCAATCATCTCAATCAATTGCAACGTCATCAATTGAATGGCGCTAGTGACAGTCAAATGAGCAACGCTAGCAGCAATCTAGCCACCAATTCCACAACAGCAAATGTGTTGGCAGCAGCAGCAGCAGCGGTTGCTAACAATACAGCCAGTTCAACAACTGCAGTCACGTCAAATGTTGCAGTGGTAACAGCGCTGAATAGAAGCTTAAAAGAACAGCATCATCAGCAGCCTCATCAGGCGCCGGTGATAACATCGACAGCGCCATCATCACTGCATCATCATACCGATTCGAGTAATCATGATTTTGAATCATCGCGTGAACCATTACTGCATACAGACACTTCCAATATGCATTCGCCGCCACCACGTGACTCGTTGTTGCATCATCATGCGCATTTGGCACACAATCATCACACATCGGATAGTTTGCTGTCCATGCGAAATCGTAATTTTTCCGAATCGTCACATGATATCGAGCACAACAACAACTACAAGTACAAGAATCATATTAAGGAGCGTTTCAATCATGAATTACACGACGAGGAAACGTCCAGCGAGCATTGTCCGGCGCCGCCGCTAATGCAAAATGAACAATCGCATACACACTCCATGTCCGAGCATTCGAAGGACGGTACCGAACCGGAAATAGCGCCTATTATTGCCAAGAAACGTAAATTAGCTGAAGCGATCAGCGGCATCGATTTGGATGATATTGATGGTGCACGCGCTCCAATTACCACAACCACTACTAGTAGTGGTGGTCTGTTATTGGGTCGCGACGAAAAACCATTCTCATTTGCTGACATCAAAACTGAGCTGCACAACAACAACTCCAATTCGAGCGCTCTATTGCATCCGGTGACTAAAGCAGCAGTTGCTGCTGCACAATTGAGTACACCGAGCAGTACAACAGCGCCGCTGCCGCCAGCAATACTTGCACGTCCATCGATTGCCGTACCAATATTCGCATTACACGGACAAGGCACTTATTATGTCCCGCTCAACGTCGACTATAACGTCTTGGTGCCATTCCTCAACGGTATCGATTTGCTTGAGAAAAATTATTCAACAATGCCAGTGGTACATCCAATCAATATCAATGTCAACTTTATGCCCGCCACTCCATCCGCCTCTCTATTGGCTGCCGCAGCAGCAGCAGCTGCTGTTGCTGCTGGCAAACAACAAGCGCCACCAGTAAACGGCAGCGGCAACATGTCACAAGTGGCGGCAGCAGCTGTTGCTAAGGCCAAAATGGAGGCCATCAGTAATAGTTGGTAAATGAAATTGAAGAAGCGCTAACATCGCCAACACATACAAAGCCAATATATCAGCCGCTGCACTAGCGATACAGACTAAGGAACAACTACCTCAGAATTTCTGTGAAAATATAATCATTAAATGATTAATCTCAAAACTTTTTTTGGAAATGCCAATCCCTAACTGAAGGCGAAACACAGATACACACACACACGGTTTACATACATGATCAGAGTACACAAAACAAATATATATATATATACATTTTTTGTAAATAGATATATACAAACAAGCATTACAAATCAAAATCAGCGAAAACTAAGCCCGCCAAGCCTGACAGCCGTTTGCTGATCTCGATCGTTCGTTTTTTCAAAGATTGTTATATATTTTGATAAATTTAGATCACAGTTTTTGACAAATTTAATGTTTGTTTCTAGAGAAAAACTAATTGCATGTTCACACTTTTATTAAAACTAATTTAACTAATTTTTTTTTTTTTTCTTTATAAAAGAAAAAATTAAATTCTTATCCAATTTTGATCCAAATGCTTTTGGGCAATTGTAGCTTTAAAGGCATGTTCTACGAGAGGCCAATAGACACGAAATTAAAATTAACAAACATTTATAAATACAAAAAAGATAAAAAAAAAACACAAAAACACACACACAATCAGTTTCTTAAACAAAGTTTAATTTATCGGTGTTGTGGTTTCAATTCAGGTAGTTTTAAACTCTGTTAAAAATAATTGATAAATGAAATGAAAAAAAAAAAAGAAAAAAGAAAAAGAAAAGGAAAACTACTAGTCAAAAGCTGCGTTATATAAACAAATATACAATATATTAAATTATTGTTTATATAAAAAATTTATAGAATATAACTTTAGTTTTCACTTATATGTGTAATTTACATAAAAGTATAGATATTGGAATGTATTTTAATTTTAGTTAAATAATTATTTTTTTTTAAATAATTTATTTACACTGTCCATTGTTGAAAATGAAATACATATATATATATATATATATATATATATATATAAAGATTATTGTACATATAAATTAATAAATATACATTTTTTTTAAAGCAAAAATTTCTTTTGTTTGAAATACAAAATATTTATGAAATTTTTAAATATATAATTGTGTGTTTTTCTATTTACAATACTGATTACCGGTTTTTCTATTAATTTATCAGTAATTAGTTAATAATTTGACTTTTAAAGTTTATAAAATATTTAATTTGATCATATCAAAATATTGTTTAAACATTATCAATTCAAAATAGTTTCACGGACCTTCGTCAAATTGTCATTGTTGTTATAGTTGCATAATTTCAATATCTTTAATATAATTTAGTGTATTATTCAGTTCAATTTTTGTTGATAAATTGATAACAATTATAAGTTAGTATAAAAAATTTAAAAAATTATACAATTATAAAAGTCTAAAATAAATTTATATTCAATGTAAAAATTGTGTTTTTTAATATGGAACAAAATTCAATTGCAAATAATAAATTGGTAAGTTGCTAAGTGTAAGATTATCCATTCCATTTGAATCGAAAGTGAATTTGATTCCGAATGAGAATATCACAAGTTTCGTTTTCGAACGATATTGAAGCCGACGAAAATTGTTCGCACTTAATTATGGATGAATAATTAAAACAAATCGAACAGCAACAAGTTCCGATGCTCGTAACGCTTTTTTTATAATATTCTAGTTGATCGAAACTTATAATAACTTCATTCGAATTCATTCTCGATTCGAATTTCATGAAATCAATTTATGCTTTTCCAAGCTTATCATATCGAACTTCAGGTTGGATTTTGTTGAAAAAATTAAGTATCTTGGAGTTATTGTGGATAAAAATCAATCTAAACTTTGGCTTATGTTCAACCGGTCCATTTCAGAGCTGCTGTAGCGTATGCTTTGCTTATGGCAGCTGGGACTAATTATATGGAAACTAACATAACGCCACTTCTCACTACCACTTAAATAGATTTTTTCGTTTTTTTAACCGATGAATTCGATATATTTTCAATTCTGGTTTAAATACCATATTGGTAGTTATGTTACTCTGTTAAACAATTCAAGAGACTTCTTACTTGTTTGACCTTTTTGATGTTCCATTCAATTGTTATCCCACTGGAAAATTTTCAAAAAGTTCTATCTTCGTGAAGTGTCGTTTTTTCGGCCTGTTCGGTGAATTGCAATTTTATTATTATTATTATAAAATTTTATTGAAAAGCATGAATTTAGTAGTAAAAGGAGTATTTCACAATCTAGAAATTGAAGAGTCAATCAAATCGAAAAAACCTCACCTTTTTTTTCAAAACTGCAGGTTGAATAGTCTATTAACTTTGATCGGAAGTTTTTAATGTAAAGAAGTATATAGACATATATATACATATTTATTTGCTGATTGTGAGATAAATGTTTTAAATTTCAGACGCACACAAAGAGTCTTCCATTAGAAAAAACATTCAAATCAAATTTCTCTAGCGAGTAGAGTAGTTTCTTTCTATAACAGAAATTTATTTCAAGCTGTCACAAAATGCGCGCGACGATAGACGACGGTAGCGGTATCGCTTAACTGAGAAAAGGACGT
>JAWNPW010000040.1:0-31146 GCA_035078745.1 Diastata ussurica
TTTTTAAATAAATAAAATTTGGAGGGTTCTAAGAATATAAGAAAAATATTTTTAAGTTCTATTCGACCAAATTTACAGCCTACACTATGTTGTTAGTCAGGTGTATTTTCAGTGTCGCAGCGTGTAATCTTAAAACTATCACAAATAAGTGGCACAAAACTGTCACAAGTGAGTTCAATCGAACGGCATTATAAGCGAAGAAAACACCAAGTTAAACGGAAAAAGACTTGCCAGCTTTGATAATCAAAACAAATTTAGTGAAACAACAAATTAAAACTTTAAATGAAAAGCTCAATAAGGTCAAATAGAGGACGAACAAAATAACTCAAAAAAAGAAACCACGTGTTAAGCTAGAACTTATTTACATCAAAACTCAGATTTGAAACGAGTGGAATTAAAGCTCGAAATTTTGATATTCTGAAAGCGCAAAGCGTTTAACAAAAATAGAAACACGGCTTGAAGCAGATAAAAGCAACATTTGAGAAGTGCAAGAACCCAGACAGATAAAAGTATTAAACTTCTCATTGGAACTTTTGTAGAAAAAATGCTAAAATAGAAGACGACATAAATAAACTCATCGACTAAAATTGTACTTCAGTTTCCGAAAGAATACAACGAGGGATACCGAAAACGATAACATCACTTCAGCAGAGCAGCAAATTCAAAAGAACGAGCAACAAAACAGCAAACGATCTATTTTACACATAAGAAACTTTAGAATTTATATTTATTAATGTCATACTTATTTATTTCTAGTTATTATTCTACTGTTTTCATAAAATTTGTAAGTACAACCGTCAAGTAAATATTAATTTGGTTGTTAATGCAGAGTTCATCTTGCAGAAAGCTATTAAAAAACTTTCTAACAGAACTATGAACGCGGAACAGGTGGTAAGCGTTATACAGGCAGCGGTCTCAGCCGCTCTAACACAGCAAAGAACTCAATTTGAAAATCAAGTGAGTAACCTCACAAATAGGATCAATGCTATCGGAGCACCACCCAGGTCAGTCGAGGAATACGCAGAGGTTCGAATTTTTCAAAATGTGCACTGCGACGAAGCTTTAGATGTTGTAAAGTCTTTACCAGAGTTCAGTGGGGAACCGAGTAGATATGTCTCCTGGAGACAGGCTGCAAATGCTGCACACAAAATTTTTCAAAATTACGATGGTGGCTCGAAACACCACCAGGCTGTAGCCATTATCCGAAACAAAATTGTTGGACAGGCTGTCCTTCTTTTATCATCGTATAATACTATGTTGAATTTTGATGCTATAATCGCACGCCTTGATTTCACTTACGCGGACATGCGGCCAGTGTACCTTGTTGAACAAGAACTCTCTACTTTGAGACAAGGTAGTTCAAGCGTTACCGACTTTAACGATCAGGTGGAGAAAAAACTTGGTTTAATAATAAACAAAATTATAATGACCAACGATGGTAACTCTGAACTCACTAATTCTTTGATTCAAAAATATCGGCATGACGCTTTACGAGTGTTTATTTCTGGTTTCAAAAACCCATTGTGCGAAACCTCCCGACTTACCATCAGCACTTGCTCTTGCCCAAGATGGCCACTTCAAATAGAAGTGAAGCTCAAAATCAAAGAAATTAATCACAGTATAGGGAACGAGATAATACTCATGATTTCAGAAATACAAAGGGCAGCCAATGGACATAGATTCATCGGAGTCTAAGTGGCGACAGCCAAATTCATCCTCCAGACAGAATTTCAAAGAAAACAACGGTCAAGGCTCTCTCTTCCGACCAATTCATTCATATTATGATTAATAGGTTCTATTCTTTGCATTTTCGGTCCAGTTCTTCTGTCCGACTCTGAATGGCGTTTGAAAGTTTTCGCCTGAATTGGTCGGAAGAGAGAGCCTTGACCGTTGTTTTCTTTATATATTATATTAAGGGGACCCAGAAATCGAAGAGCAATATGATGACACAGCTGAAGATGAGGTGAAGGAAATTGACGAACTAGAAGAAATTAAATTTTTTGGGGAAGGTCCCTGCTACCGTATGTAAGTTGAACGATAGCAGGAATATACATTAAAGTCTTGGTTGATGCGGGAGCGTCTAAAAATTATATAAAACCTTTAAGAGAGCTTCATTCAGTAAGACCTGTAGAAAAGCCTTTCATGGTTAAGTCTATCAATGGAAGAAACAATATAACTCATAAGTGCATTATCAGGTTAATGGGTGCAAACGCCGATTTTTACATTTTACCGAATCTTGGTACATTCGATGCAATAGTTGGATTAGACTTTCTGAATCAAATCAATGCAAGACTTGATTTCAGAAAACGAGAGATTATCAAATGCAAAAGCATTTGCAGACCCAATGAAAGGCAGTTTACTCTAAAGCGTATCCGTATCTAATGGCATTATCGGAGTTTGTCCATAGTGAGATAAGCGACTTATTAAAAAACGGAATTGTCAGGAAATCGAGATCCCCATATAACAACCCCATCGATAAGAAAGGTGAGAATAATTTTAGAAATAAAAAGAAACGCCATTCCTGAAATCGGCGTTATTTTACCGAATTTGGGTAACTCCATTTACTATAGCTGTTTAGATTTGAAGTATGGTTTCCATCAAATAGAGATGGCAGAATGCGACAGAGAGAAAACAGCCTTTGCAATAAATAATGGGAAGTTCGAGTTTTGTCGGCTACCGTTTGATTTAAAGAATGCTCCCAGCATCTTTCAAAGAGCTATCGATGGCATCCTTCGTGAAGAGATAGGCAAATTCTGTCACGTGTACATCGACGATGTAATAATTTTTTCGAAATCAATAGAAGAGCATATAAATCACATTGATATTATCCTTACCAAATTACTCTACTAAAGGCAATAAAACAAGGGATGAGAAAACCGAGGCAATAAGAAACTTGCCAGAGCTGAAAAATCTAAGGGCTTTAAAATCCTTTCTTGGAATGACAAGCTATTGCCGATGCTTAACCCCTAACCGAAATCTTGAGGGGGGAGAATGGCGCCAAGCAGTTAAAGAAGATTGTTGTAAATCTGAATGATGAAGCGATTGAGGCTTTCGAAAGACTAAAGGAGCTATCAACATCAGAAGATGTTCTCCTTGCATACCCCGATTTCAGATTTAAAACTTTCGATCTAATGACTGATACATCCTTGTATGCTTTAGGCGCAGTCCTTTCTCAGGACGGTCGACCGATAACAATGATATCCAGAACGCTACTAAAAAGGGAAGAACACTATGCTACAAATGAGAGAGACCTTTTGGCCATTGTTTACCATTGTTTATCTTTATGGAGTTAGGGATTTAAAAATTTATATAGACCACTTGCCGTTGACTTTTGCTGTATCGGACAAAAATTCAAACTGTTAAATAAAAAGATGGAGAGCATTTATTGACGAATACCACCCAAAGCTCATTTATAAACCAGGCAAAGAGAATCTGCTTGCAGATGCTTTATCGGGGCATTGTATAGACTCCTTAGAGGCACAATTAGAAACAGAACGGACATTCGACTCTGGAGCCATAATTCACAGTGAAATATCACTAGGCAAGGTGATAGGCAAGGTTGAAATACCAGTGAATTGCTATCGGAACCAAATCGTTTTGGAAGAGGGTGAAACAACGTTTCGACGAACTATAATTTTTTTTCAAAATAGGAGACGGCACATTATCACATTTACTGACGCAGCCTCATTACTTGGAACAATCGGAGAGGTGGTAAATTCCGACGTCGTTAATTCAAAATAAGCTTAGAGAGCTTCACCCACAAGTAAGATTCAAGTTTTCTGAGCGATTTGTTGCTGACATATTTAATGAACAAGACCAACTAGAAATTATATCAACTGAACATAATAGGGCTTACCGATCAAGTCAAGAAAATGTAAAACAAATTTTATTGAATTATTACTTTCCTAAAATTCAGAAAAAAGCCAACGAGGTAGTTTAGAACTGCAGGGTTTGTAGAGCGATAAAATATGAAAGGCCCCCTAAAAAACATATCATTCAAGAAACTCCGATACCTACATATCCCGTGGAAATTTAACACGTGGATATATTTTCTACCGACAAATTTTCCAAGTTCGCGATGGCAATCCGTTTGAGGTCAAGGTCTATCATAAATGTTAAACCGCAGTTACTATAGGCTTTAAATTTTTTCAAGAATACTAAGACGATTTTCTACGACAAAGAAAAATCACTATCAACCCAAACTATAAGGTCCTTGTTTCTCAATTATTTCAATGCGGAGATTTTTAATGTACCTCCTCAGCATAACTCTTCAAATAGACAGGTAAAAAGGTTCCATAGCACACTGGTAGAAATCACTAGGTGCGCTAAAATGGAACTAAATATAGAAGATACTACTAAATATTGAAGATGCTGTAGATATTGTTCTTTTGGCCGTTACCAAATATAACAAATCAATTCATACTGTTACAAATATGAGACCGATCGATGTAATTTGCTCCATTCCAAACGAAAAATAGAACAAATCAAATCCAATATCCAGTTGTCGAAAAGGATTTAGGAACAGCAGTAGTAGTAAAAGGAAGAAAAGTGCATAAAGATAATTTTCGCTAAAGGCTATAGAACTTTTCTCTAACGCATAACGAATAGACATTCATTGAACAAAATTATTAACCCAATTAAGTCTTTCAGCAATTTAATTCTGCAATTGACAATCAAATTAGATGTGGAACTTTTCGCAGCATTTCGAAAGATGATGATTTTACGAAATTAATTCTTTTCTTTGGTATTTCTGTACGGTAAAGTTTAAGAATAGAGTTAAAATATAAAGCATATGTTATATTTAGTTATATGTTTAATATGTTTAAGGTGAAATTAAAACCTTCCTCCTGGCTTTTGTCAGAAAATCAGTGTGGCGCGGTATCGAAAGGGGTACCCGAAAACGGTAATCACTCAGGAGGGGAGCAGTTATCATAAGTTTTCATCCAGCTGCATGAAACGAACTGACGATCTCTCTCTAAAACTGTCTTTGTTTTATGCGTGACATCTGAGCAGCATCGAATATTTATAAGCTTTTCTTATGTTTTAGTCTCTTCAGATCAGAATAAAATATAGAGTTGTTAGAATAAATGTTAAATATAATTTCCAAAACCAATTTGGTTAACTTACACATATAACTTACACATATAGCTTTGAAACTAAAATTATCCAAAAATAGAGTTTACGACGAAAATTTTCAGCTCGAACTTACTAAAATCGACTGATTACTTTTGGCGCTAAGATCAGAAAAAAAAACAGTAATAGGATCTTTGGCGTGCACCGAAGCTTCTATACCATTCTCCTCCAGTTGTATTAGAGGACTACTGAAAGTTGATGTGAATATTATTAGTTATTTTGATTATTTCAACTCAGCAACCACACTACTGTTTTATGAAAAGAAATTATATGACTGTTACTCACTCTGAACGATGCACTGATTGGTGTGGTTTTTTTGGGCTTGCAAGATATGGAGTTGATGTGATAACATACAGTAGCTTTCGGCTTTTCTAAAATGAGTATTCAATTTTTCAAAAAAATTCAGGCATATGCAGTTATAAAACAGTCTGCAGATACAAAACAAACCCTAAAAGCAAATGAAAAAAAAAAAAAAATACAACGTCAAGCTTGGAAAAGTAAAATAATTGAGCTACTAGCGGAAGTCGAGATTTTAGATCAAATTATACAGTGATAGAAAATACACAAAAGTTGAAATAGCTGGGAAGTGATATAGTGGAGGTTGTAGGTATGGTCGAGTAAAACAAAACTGCATACTTGGAATTTGGCGGACACCCTTAAAAACTGAATTTATAGTCAAAAACCCGGTTTTGGGTATCTTATCGCACTTACGAGCCTATAAATTTTTTAATTTTCAATTGCACAAAAGTTTTGGAAAGAAGAAACTTAGACCTTTCCAATCGTATATATGGTTTGTTGGATTTAATATTATACCAGTGTGTATTTTCAAGACAAAGGCAAACTTTTTTTTGTTTTTTTCACATTTTTTCAACTTCATGGATGATTTTCTGCAATTTTTCGTATGAGAACTACATTTTCGGTATAAATATTTCGAAAAAACGTTCAATTAAGAGTATAATGCATGTTTGTTTGAAAAAAATTCGTCAACAATTGACGAAACTTTAAACTTTTCCCAAAAACAAATATTTGAAAAAATCTAAAAAAATGTACTTTTTCTAGAAAATACACAAAGGCAGCTTATGATATCTCAAAATTATATATGCCGTTTGAAAGGTCTTAGTTTCTTCAATCGAAAATCACTTGATAGTTGCGGAAGTTAACTTGTGAATAACATAATCCTTTTGCTCAAATATTATTGAAAACCGGGAAATAGTCACACACATATCATCACTAGCATCAAGTCTATTTCTGGCATTTGTTTTTGGTATGTGTATAAGTAAGGAGAATCCCATCTGACACAAATACGAAGTGCAAATGGAACATTATTCCGAAGCGCTATTTTAGCTAATTGTGGACATGATATTATTTCAATGCACCAGCTATTCCAGTTAGCGAAATCTGTAACGAATAAATTAAACTTCGTAAGATTACTTGCATTCTTTATTTTTGCTCTCTACATTTAAATTAGATATATAGTAAACTAATTTGCACGCTAAAATAATCATTTCTTACAAAAAAATGTATGTATTCTGTGAGAGTTGGTAAACCTTCAATTGAGATCGCTTTGACAGTTCGCAGTGACAAATGCAAGCATATCAACAGATAAAAATCTTTCAAGAAATTGCACTAAAAACTAATATTTACTTGGAATTATTTGTTTTTTTATCTAGTGAATAAAAAATTTACTAACCAAAATGAATTTTTAAGTTCAGTTTTATTACATTACATTTAGATTTAGTTTACAAATATTTTTGAGAGAATAACTCGTGAATATGAAAATAATACTTCGCACCCCCGATATTATAGGTTAAGAACCACTGACTTAGAGGACCTGTTTAGGAAGGAATTGGTATTAGCCGTGGAGTCATTCAAATTCAGTTTTACTTAGTTGAAAAATGTGTTTACTGAGGTATTGAAAACGGTACAGGTGGACGTGTTGAATTGCAGGGAAAAGTTAAATGATTTCCAGTCATCCGTCGTGTAGAAAACGTTGTTAGGTGTTTGGAGGCCTGTGTTGGGGAAAAGTGTATTGAACCCTTGCTTTGTATATTTACTTTTATATATCTTGTATATAGTGAAACTTTGAATATTTTCTTCTAATGTGAGATATTTTGAACTGTTCTCATAATCTATCATACTATGATGTAGAGCTGGGCATTAATAAATTGAATCTTAATTGATTACGCCCAAGGATTACGATGACATATAATCATAATCCTTAATTTTCATGATTATGATTACTTAAATCGTAATTATAAAATTTACGATTACGATTAAATTATTCATAATCGTAGATTTTTTTGATTACAATTATTTTAATTGTAATCGTGAAAAGTATGATTACGATTAAAGTAATCGTAATCCTCACTTCCACAATTAAGATTATTTTAATCGTAATCTTAACGAGTAAGATTACCACTACGATTACAACTACGATTAAATTCTACTTCTAGTTTTAGTTGAATTTGAAGTTTCGAAAAAGTATTGAAAATTTGTTTCGGCAATTAAAAATTTATATACATTTCAATATTTTATCTAGACTGTCTTATGAAACACATATCTATTAATGCGGTAATGATTATATTTGAAACGAAATGAAAATATTTGATCGCTATCAAAAAATACTATATTGTGGATCGAATTCGGAGTTCTTGATTATCTTCCTCCTTCCATGGAGTGAAATTTGGCTTTAAATTTTCATTTTAAACTGAAACAGCATGTCAAACTTATTTAGTCCATGGTTTTTAACATATATATATATAAATAAAACCACAGCTAGGAACTGAAATTAAACGCTGTAAATATCCTCTTGTCGCTTCGTGTATTTTGTGAACTCCACGAACTGAGGAGTGCTCCGGACATTGGAGAACTATTTGTTCACTGTCACTGATGGACGTTACTTTTTATGTAAATTTTTGAATATTCGAATGCTCCATAAACTTAGAAAATTTTAACGAAAAATATTTTATGCCTACTGAGTTTACAATTTTCGTTTGTGTTCAACAAATAAATAAAATGGAAATAAATGTAACATTTGCTTAAATATACTGAAAAAACCAGAATGCGATCAATGTATAACACCGCAATCAAAGCAAGAAAACGTATCTCGTGAAAATACCAACAATATGTATGAACTAAGGCACATGCAGAAAGTTCGTATGGAACAATTAATTCATATTACATTTGTTATTAGCTAAATTTTGAATAAATTGTTCAGATGTATTAAAAAAAAAGTAGTAAAAATAAATCGTACTGTAATCGTAAATTACGATTACGATTGAGATTGAAATAATCGTAATCGTAGAAAGAAGGATTACGATTACTTCAATCGTAATCATACATTTTATGATTATGATTGAAATAATCGTAATCGTACAATTGAAGGATTATGATTACTTTAATTATAATCGTAAAAAGAATGATTATTATTAATGTATTTGTAATCAAAAAATTGATGGATTACGATTAATGTAACTTTAAACTTTATTTTATCGTAATCGATTGAGCACAGCTCTGCTATAATGTAATTCTTACTATCGAAATCTCGGCTTTGATAGCAACATTCGATTTTTTTTATTCTGATAATTAAGCTTGGTATATTAATTACTCAAAATGTATAGAGGGAATAAATATAAATTTTTTATACACGCTTATGCTCAGGTTCAATACAGCTACATCCAGCTAGCTCGCTCGTTTTTTGTAGTGAATTTTGACGACTTCTAGCAAGGTTAACTTGTGACCTATTGGCAGTGAGAATAGTGTTGTTGCCAAACATCTTACGCATCTAAATAGAAAACTTATCGTTGGTCATGTAAATGCACAAAGTATTAGGCCATCTCACAATATCGAAATCGATGAATTAAAAAAATCTTAGGCCATGGATTCTTAAATGTCTCTCTTGGGTCAGAGTCATGGTTAAAGCCACCTGTGAATAGGAAATCGGTTGGGATTGATGGATATAAATTGTATAGGAGTGGTCGGTTGAATGGTAGACGAGTGGGTACCCTCTATATCTGTATCTATGTATCAAGGAAAATCAACGAGCCGAACGGTGGTGTTGCATTTTGGTATCTATCAGATTGAGTGCATTTTGGTATCTATCAGAATTAGTGCTTTCACTGTCTTGGTTGGAACAGTCTATCTTCCTAGCGGTAACGTAGAAAGGCTGAATGAAATTTCGGGGGATATCTGCTGTAGAAATGAAAAGGTGGTTATAATGGGCGATTTTATTGTAGACTTGTTTAAAGGCTAATACCATTCGTGACCTCTGCGTTTCTTGTAATCTAAGATACTTGCACAACCCACTATGACGTTCGCTCCATCGCAGTCTCACTTATTGGCTATTTTTTAATTAGTTAAGATGCCTGTGTTAGCAAGACTGACCAGTTTCAGTGTCCATCCCTGTCATCAATTGAGTATGATGTGGATATCGAGAATTCATTTTTGATCGGGACTACAAAGCTGTTAATCGTAATGAAGTGTCTACGATAGTTGAGTCTTTTGATTTTAGTCCATTATACTTCACTGGTGATTGTAATTTGCAGCTGGGCGTTATTAATGACTTTGTGTGTTCTGTTTTCTTCATGGTGCCGATCAGGAGAAGGCGCATGAAAATGAAGGGCGCTGATCCATTTATGAGTGAACCTGTGGTACTATACTCGATAAGCATGCGAAATGTGGCATTTAAAGCTTTTTGCCGAAATAGGTGCGACGAGAATTGGAAAGTTTTTTGTAAGTTCAGGAACAAAGCTAATTCGGCGATCCGAAAGGCTAAAATGCGGTGGGGAGAAAGACGTTTCAGTAATCTGGACGAGAGGAGTATGTGGAGACTTGTAAATGATAGCGGGTGCATGAGAAATGTATCTGGTTCGGTGAATATGGGCCCTGATGTAGTCAATTCCTATTTCATATCAACTTAAGCTGGGTCGCGTTTTATTGCTTCCGAGAACGATTATATGTCGATGCTAGAGGGCTTTATGTTATATAATATCACACTAAAGATTTATTAAGGTCCACATACTCAGTAAAATCAAACGCCATTGACTTTGATGGAATTCCTATCAAATTTATGAATCTTATATATCAGTATACTTCTTGGAGTCAAATTAAATGTTATTCCAATTTCAAGCAGGGTTTAATAGCAAGAGTAGTACTGCTTCGCTTCTAGTAGGTTTAACTGAAGGTATTCGCAGCAATATTAGCATGGGTAAGATGACGGTATTAGTGTCTCTAGATATTTCAAAGGCCTTTGGTTTGGTAAATTATCGAATTCTATTGGATGAATTAATTAATAAATTGAAATTCTCTTCTAGTGCGGCTCGGCTAGTAGCGTCATTTGTCTTCACATATAGGTTTCTCTAAATAGTACCGTGTCTTCGACCTTGGATTGTGTTAGTGGAGTCCCTCAAGGGTATTCGCTTGGTCCGTTGCTCTTCATTATGTTTATTAACAGCCTAGTAGATTATGTGAATTTGGATGCTAACTCCAAAGTGTTTCTTTTTGCGGACGATGTCAATCTCCTGTTTTGCTCGAGGTTTCAGTTTGCAGATTCCTTTCAGGTTGAGATAGATTACACTTTAGGCCCGTTGTCATTGTGCATGATGGATAACAAACAGATTCTCAATCCGAGTAAGACTAAGGCGATGTTTTTCGGCGATATTAGGGGCAGAATGTTACCAATAAATATAGCACTCGGGAACAAAATATCGAGTTCGTTGATAAAATGAAGTGCTTACGAGTAATTATTGATAATCAGCTCTCGTTTGCCCCGCATATTAGGCATATGATTGCCCTAATTAGTTTCAAACTAAGGAGCTTTTACAGCCTGAGTATCTACCTCTCACTTGTTGTGAGGATTAAGAGTTGTCAAACGTTCGTACATAGTAGTTGTTGCGAGATTATGGAACAGTTAAGACACGTCGTTTCATATTTTCGAATAAGTGCTTCCAGGAGCACTGTCTTGGACAGTTGGAACCTCCGACTGACTAATGGGTTGAGTGGTGCTTGCTGGTAAATTATGGGTTCCACGTTGCTAGTGTCTAGTGAATTTTTTTTTTTGCGTAGGAGTGTGCTGGTCGGATGGTGCTGAAGATTTGCATATAATGAGCTTTAGATATTAAGGATCTATATTATATGTATATTATTATCCCTTTTACGACCAAACTACCCAACCGATTTGGTTGAACGATATATCGAAAGGTTTCCACCTGCAGATGTGCAAAATATTAATATCATCGAAATCGGTTGGGTAGTTTGGGGACCAGTCGAAGAAAACCGAAATGCCAATAGTGTGTTTCCACGTACTAAATGTTATGAAAACGTTCATATAAAAATTTTAAATATTCAATAGTGTGAATGGGCTTAGTTATGCACAATTTAAAATTAGCGTAAGCCACTGGAAGCAACCTGGACGGAATATTTGAGGACCCATCTTCTTGAAATTTGGCCATCTTCAGAGTAGATATCGGGTGGTTTTATGGGCCATATATAGTTTCGATATATTGTATAGGTGGTGCCTCCACCCTCTGCAGCTTCTCCGTCATAATATTTCTCAAAAAGGTAAATTTCCCCGTCTGATAGACTTGAAAATTTTAGTATACGTTGGTATTGATGCCTTTTAGGACTTTACATCGAAATTACTCCGATAGGTGGCGCTAAACATCGAAATTTTACGAAAATGTTAATTTTTCCAATAGTAACCGCCCGATTGACTTGAAACTTTCAATATGTGTTGGTATTGATGCCTTTTTTGATTTAACTTTGAAATTACTCCGGTAGGTGGCGCTATTGAAATTATGTTATCTTTATCGCGATATTAATATTATAAGTACTGAAATACTACTTTGTTAGGTTAGTGCTTTAATTATCATTACTTATAGGATAGTAAGTTTTATATAATTATAAAGTATTAATAAACCAAAAACATGTATAAATTTCAATGTTTATTTTCAATTAAATATATTTGTACGAAATTCCTATATCTAATTTCAAATTTCCAGACTCCTTCTTTCACCCACTGTGGTTTTTCCAAAATATGAAAATGTTACTAAATATTGCCATAAGATGGTGCAATATCTATGTAAATACATATTTCGGATTATCCAGTTGTCCACAGTTTGATTGACAGACTGACGCAGATAACTAGTTTATATGAGAAAATGTTGATCAAATATATAATTATATTCTAAAATATCTAACATCTTCTTCTATGCGTTTCAAACTTCTGATCAAAGTTAATGTTCTCAAACGCTTCGACTGCAAAGTATAAAAAGTAATTAATCAATTGTCTATTAAATCGCTTACTCATCTTTTTAATTATAAATAGTCGAAAGATCGAAAGAAATTTAATTGATCGGCTGCAGATTGGCGCCTGTCTTACATTACGGGTTTTATGTTAAATTTAAGATATTAATACGATCATGATTATAAATGATGAAATTTTTAACATTTTGTAATGATCTAGCATTGTAAACTGAATTTTCACATACATCACAACATATTACTATTGTGTTTGACGTGTGAATGCGATTAAGAAGAATAGTTCGATAAATGTTCAATAAGTTGCTTTTTTAATATAGAAAATAATTACTAAATATATATAATGTAATATCATATTTATATGTAAATATGAAAAGCACTTTTTATATTCGATAAAAATATATGTAATTATATTTAGCATGGTGACAAAAAACCTATTTTGGAAACAATATAGATTTCGTTTTTGATGCATAAATTTTTGTTTTGAAACTTTTATTTCAAAGTGATAAAATTGTACAAAAAGGCGTACAATTTCCGACTATTGCCGCAGAGACGTAAAAAAATCGGGAAAAAAATGTTTTTCTTATTCATTTCTTTTTTTTAACAAGCCTATTATGGTGTAGAGATAAAATAGTCATCCCCAATAAGTCTTTTTCTTGTCGACTTTGACAACTTAGATACTCTAATTTTTTGTTTTAATAACAATAACTTTTTCCAGTGACTTTAAATGTTAAAACATTTGTTTTTCAAAATTTTATTAGCTGTAAAATACCGACAATTTTGTATAATTATTAACAAAATTTCAAAATGTGTTAGTTGTATTATTATTTTCATTAGGCGTAGAAATCCGACCATTTATGTATCAATACAGAAATTAAATTTTAGGGGAAACAACAACTGCATTGCTGAAAAATAGATAGAAATGAAGTTTTTGCTTGATATATGTACATTAGAGTGCCTCACGGAAAAAAGTTGCTGGTGTACTCTTCTCAAAATGTACTTTGGTCTATTTTATGATGATTCCCAAAATATTTCGGCTTTGTCGAAATTCGTCCTTAACGAAAATTTTTGTCATTTTAATGGATTTTTTTTGCGATTTTCGATCATATAATTCAAATATCTTCGCTATTATTAATCTGATCTTCGTTCCAAAGTCATTTTTAGAAAGGTGTTCACAACTACTTTGATTCTTGTAACTAATAAACCCGTCAAATGCGAACTTAAATTGTTGGCACAGCGCAAAAATTTCCAGCTTTTTTTTGCGACGGTTTATTTCACAACTATTTTTTGGTAATTTCGATACGCTGATTGCGAATCTGGCATTATTTTTTTTTTAATAATGCACCGTTTCCGCGATATTATGTGTTTTCAGATTTTACTAAATACCACGGAAACGGTAGCTTATTAGAAAAAAGTGATAACAGATTCGGAATCAGTATACCCAAATTACCAAAAAATATATGTTAAATATACGATCGGATAGAAAAAGGTGGAAATTTATTCGACGTGCCATCAATTTAAAACAGTTATTTGAATTTAAATTGTTATTTGAATTTAAATTGAAAATCGCTAAAAAATTATGCTAAAATGAAAAAAATTCTCGTTAAGGACGAATTTACAAAAAAACAAATGATGCAAAACCGAAGGCTTTTCGAGTGAGCTTCGTTTGTGCCCATTTATGTGGAGAACTATAACGTAGCAAACATGTGATCCACACCAACCTGATTTTTAGATGCTTTTTGTAAACGGTCCAGATCACGAACGGTTATTGACAAAGCCGAAATATTTTTCGAACCATCATAAAATAGACCAAAGTACATTTTGAGAATGGTACACCAAACCCGATTTCTTGTTGTATGGAAGTTGAGGTACTCTAATGTACATAGCTATCAAATAATGCTTAAAATGAAAAAAATTGCATTATTCGGTAAATTTTTTATATGATAAGGTAAATGCTTTATACTTCACAGATAAGCTTTAACTGAGGATCATTATATCAAAAAATTGTACCACGGTCAAAAATATTTGACTAAATTGTAAAATTTTTTGGATTGTATATAGGTTCAGCACAAAAATTATTAAAAAGGAATGCACTCAGATGATTTAATACTATTAATAATACACCTACTTATTGATTAAAATATAATTCAATTTGGAATACAAAGTACGGTAAACTTGATAAACCTGCATTTGATTTGAATATAATAATATTTCAATTTTATTCTTTTAGAATTGGATAGTAATATAATTTTACTATTGTTAGAACTTTTACGGATTAAATTGTAGATGCAGATTAGAAAAAGCGACATTTTATAGATTTTTTAGTAATACACACAATAATTTTTTTTTATATCATTTACATTTATCTGCACCGGGTAGAGATGGGCGCGTGAGTGACTTTCACTTCACGCTCACGCACGCTCATCAGGGTAATTTTCAAAACACGCACATTTTCCGAAAATTTTTTTATTTACTTAATTTTTTACTTTAACGCTCGCGTTTCTAATTTTTTTACGATTCACGCTCACATGAGCGAGCATGGTTGGAGTATTGCTCGCACACGATCTTGCACGCAACTTCAAAAGGCAAAGGATATAACTAATATAAATACACATAATTTATTATAATTTATTTAATTTAATTTATTAATATAATTTATAAGTTAAGCAAATAATATAAATACACAATGTGGGTTACTTTCAACACAGTTTAGCTAGTGATATAAATACAAAAATGGCTTTTGTACAATCTATCAGAAAATCATTTCTAGAAATAAGTAAATTTTTTTATTAGTTTTCGTAAATTGGAGAAAAAAATCTACGAGCATCTCTACTACTTTAAATTGAAGGTACAATTTTAATTTTATCTTCAATATGTAATTAACGTTGTTGAAATTCACAAAGGCCCTTACCAACATTTTTTTTCGAAATGGCTTTTTTTACAGTTTTTGATAGCCTATAATGAAAAACACATCCACAAAAAAGAAATTTACAGTCTTTAAGCAAAAACCAACGCTTTTATACGCTATAAAAGCCCTATCTATATATAGTTAATTAAGTGAAAGAGCAAAAGCCCTCACTACATTATTTTTTTTTGGCTTCAGTTAGCAACACAGACCTGCAATGAAAATATAAATAGAAACTTTGTGGACAATTATATTATTCGTCGCTTGTGGGTTTCCAGTACGAAATTTTGTGCAAACATGTGCTTAAAATGTGCAGTGTTCAACACTTTGATGATCCTGAAGTAAAATCATATTAGTGGACAACATTATATTGGAAGATCCAAAAACTGAGAAAGTTTCTGCCAAATACCGCAGAGATTTGCAGGACGTACGTGTACGTCGAATTTTTGAGAAAAAATTGTTTGTCGCAAATGTTCAAGCTTCAATGAAACCATCCGCATGGAAATTTTTGATTTATTTTGGGAGATATCATGGGAGCAGAAAAATTTATACGTTGGAGGTATCGTTAATTGTACTCAAATAAACCGACATCTGAAAATTCTCAACGCGCACAAACTCTTGAATATTTCTTGAAAAATAATTCTAATCGATTGCAAGTCTGTCGTCAGATGTTTCTGTCTACTTTGGGCGTATTCATGTCAAGAATGATAGAATAGATGATTGCAAACATGAGGTTGAAAACTTTGAAAGTTCTGCGTATCAGTTCTGCAGTATGCTGTTTGAACAAACTGTCAAAATTGCAAAAGATTGTATAACAAATTTAAGAAATTCAAACATAAACAAACTGTACAGTGTACACACTTATGCAACAAGTTGTATTTTACTTGAATTTTTGTATTTTGAATTTTTACTAACAAACAAACAATTAATTTTTCGACTAGTGACGTCACACATATATCAAAAAATGTGAACAATATAGTGGACTTGCGTAGACGTAATCATCTTTTCTATTATTTTTGAGTTCATATAATGCATTATTTTCACTTGATTTATAATTTTGAAAACTATTTGAAAAATAATACAATCAAGTTTACATTTAATGCAATTATAAAATTTCAGTACGTATTTGCGTGAGTTTCCCTGCTTGAGTGTTATTCCATTCACGCACGGTAAAAATTTGAGCTTTTTGACTCAAGCATATGCATGGAATTTTCCTGATTTTCATAGCTCAATGGCCCATGAAATTCACGACACGCGCCCATCTCTAGCACAGAGTATGTGTTTTGTAGCTTTGAATATATAACAAGCATATATCATCTTAAATCTGTTAGAATTTTTCCACAGATTTATCGCTTTCATTCAATCGAGAAGATTAATGAATTGATATAGAAACAAATAGGAAAAATTGATATAATACGAGTGTAGTGTTAATAAAATACAGAATTTACATACCCAATATAATCTGATATATTAATTATAATATGACGGGAACGAAAATGCGTCGCTCACATTAATTGCAGCTGCTTAACTGACCACGTGCTTTCCGAAGCTGCTTTTCGAATTATTTTGGATCACAAATAAGCCATATTGGACTAGAATATAATCAGCAATCTGTTACATTAGAATTAAACCGTAATTGGATTAAAATATAATATTAACACTTACAATTTAATACAAATAATTTATAGTATAATAAAAGCTGGAAGGCAAATTGATTTTGAAAATTAATATTTATTTGTAATTTAAAAATTATTACAATCTATTGGAATACATCGAATATTATCAAATTTAATTCCCGAATTTTTTAAATATCCAAGTAAGTCAAAGTCCCAGGATTAAAAAATATTACATTTCATTTTTTTTTAAGTAGGTACCACTGTTTTATCGCTTTCCCAATAACAATTAGTAAATTAGTCTTAAGTTGTTCAAGGGCGAAGAGAAAAATTTTCTAAACTAAAAAAATTTTCTAAACTAAAATTTTTAGCATTTCAAATTACATCTTGAGGTGGACACATCATCTAAATTTAAAAAAAAAAAAAAAAAAAAATGCAAAAATCTGGATTTTCAAACAAATTTTGCAATTATCGAAAATGGTAATTTTTAATGAAGAGGGGGGAAAATAATTGAAAATTTTAAGCAAAACTAAGCAAAAACGTTGATAACACGAAATTTGCTTGTAGAAATTAATAATTTTCGTTATAGAAAATATTGATATGAAGTTTAGATAACTGGCAAATCCTCTCCGGCTTAAATCTTCGATCTAATAAATCCATCCATTTTAGTTCGAGATCCCACAGCTTATTTCTGCACCCATCTATTATTTTGATAAAACTGAGCGCAATCGAGAGATGAACTATTTATTATACCCTTCACCAAGGGTATATTCAGTTTGTATATCTGTTTATAACACCCAGAAGGAGTGTCCGGAGCTATATAAAGTATATATATTCTTGATCAGCATCGATAAAGAAATCGATCTAGCTTTGTCCGTCCGTCCGTAATTTGTCCGTCCGACTGTAAACAAAAGCTAGATAGGAGGAGTGGAGAAAATCGAACCAAATTTGGCAAACAGACTCAAGGTTGAAAGGTTTTTTGATCGGATCATTCCTTCGGGTACCTCCAGTACACCGATGCGTGTTTTTGTGACATTTTGGACACTTTTATGGCCGTAAATCATTCAAAATACAATATTTTCTCATGGAATTTGGCACATTTATGCCAAACAATGATATAAATATTCGGGCGTGATTCGCCCACTTTTCTTCATTTTCATCGAATATTTGTAATTTTAAAAGAGTTGAGCAACGAACTTTTTACAAAAAATGGCAACCAAACAAGTTGACTGAAAGGTTATCGTCCAAATGCAAATATTGAAGATGAAGGGTTTTTAAGTAATTGGTTATAACCGACTATAACGGTGTACAAGGTTCGGTGCATGCCAAAGATACTATTTTGCTACATTACTGTTTTTATACCATTCACCAAGGGTATCTGTTTGTAACACTTAGAAGGAGCAACCGGAGACCATATAAAGTATATATATGCTTGATCAGCATCGATAGAGAAATCGATCTAGCTATATCCGTCCGTCCGTCCGAACGTCCGTCCTGCTGTCGGTCATTCGTCCGACCGTAAGCAAAACTAGATAACAAGAGTTGAGATAATCGAACCAAATTTGGCACGCAGACTCTGTATATGTGCCCCATCCGCAAGTTTGAAGGGTTTTTTGATCGCACCATTTTTTCGGGTACCTCCAGTACACCGATGTGTGTTTTTGTGACATTTTTGACACTTTTATGGCCGTAAATCCTACAAAATACAATATTTTCTTATGGAATGTGGCACATTTATGCCAATCAATGATATAAATATTCGGGCGTGATTCGCCTACTTTTCTCCATTTTGATCGAATATTTGTGATTTGAAAAGAGTTGAGCAACGAACTTTTTACAAAAAATCGCAACCAAAGAAGTTGACTCATAGACTATCGTCCAAATGCAAATATAGAAGGTGAAGGGTATTATACTATTCTGCTACATTTCTGGTTTTTTTAAAGAGAATGGATTTCAATATTTTACGGCTCCGTATTTATTATTGGAGTTAGGTGCAGGTTTTTAGCGTCCCATGAAATCCCAAGTTTGTATGTTTAACATTGATATTACTATGTTAGACTCTCCTTAAAGTCCTAGGCAGCCACGTTCTGCATCGACCTTTCAACTTCAAGATTATGTTAAAATCAGTGTCTGAGTTGCATCCATGGTGTTTTTATTTATTTATTACGAATGTTTGAAGTCTTATAGATTACTTTATTAAATCTTATATTAATTACAAATAAATTAGTAGATATCTTTTATATTAATTGGAAGTTCATTAAAGCTTTTCAACCCATTGTAAGATAAATTATTCTGCCCATGATACGTACACAGAAAAAATTATTAATATAAAAGTTTTCGTCAATTAGTTTGTATAGGTTAGTTTTACAAAAGACTACAAAATTTTACAAAAATTTATCATATATATGTTTGTTTCTGCCGACGTCGACAGCAAAAAAAAAGCTTAACAAAAAATATTCAATAAAGTTCTGCTACAGCATTATTATTGCCGATTTGCTAATTTTCTATAAAACTAAAAACTCTATTTATCAAATAGAGTTTTCAGTTTTATAGAAAAATTTCTGCAAACTGGTAAAAATAATAATTCAGTCGAGGCTACACTGTTTTTGGTTTGTGGTTTTGACGATAGTCGTTGAATCAACCCTGACCACATTGTTTGGTTTGTGTCTATGATGAATGTTAATTTGCCGATAATCAATTCAATTCATTACAATTCCTAACAATTCTCCGATAAAGTAGTAAGTAGTGCGTTTAATATCTTGATTTCAATTATTCTCTGTACATACATAACGAATTCATTACAGCGTTGTTGTCTCCAACTGGGTGACGGGAAGAAAACCAAAGAACTATTTTAAACGAATTGGAATTTCCTGAATGGTATTCCAATTGCTGAATTTGGGGTATATATATATACTAGCTGGACCGGCAGACGTTGTTCTGCCCTTCTCGGTATTTTATTCATTAAATTTGCAATAAAAAATTAAAAATAATCGAGATAAAAAATATCCTATCTTCTAAGTTGAAACATATCTCACAATTTAAAAAAAAATTCATCCAAATCGGTTCAGTAGTTTCGGAGTTCATTGAGGACAAACACTATGACGCTCAATTTTTATATATATAAATCTATAACATTAATCGTTGGCATAATAGGTATTCTGCTGTGAAGTGGTCATAGTTTGAGAGTTAAGTTGCTTATTGGTCGATTTTTTCTTTTATGATTGAAATTAATTTTTATGAATTAATAATAAAAAAAATAAAAAACAATGAAAATATATTGATCGCTACTAGATTCGAACCAGTGTACTTCAGTTTGCAAGTCGCATGCTCTACTTCTGTGCTACTTCTTCTTCTTCAAAATTACAAAATTTTGCAACATCAACCTGAATATTTCTCTGACGCTATAATAAACGGAAATGTTGTAAGCGCAACCTAAAATTCTACCATTTTTACCACAATTATTTTTATGTGTGTATTATAGAATGGTTATCTCAAATTATTACGTGATCTAGTATTTCTGTCAAGAACATCTCTGTTGTATATGATGTTAAGTGACAACTACTATGGCAAAATACCATTTTTTATTTTAAATATAAACATCATCGCAAAAAAGATTATTCGTTGCAAAATACTGAGCCATTTTAATGTCCACACTTGTAGGTCACTTCTCATTTTTAAGATAAATCTCATAGCTCTGTTTTGAAGATTTTGGAATCTGCCAATGATAGTATCGAGAATAGTATATATAATAGATGAGCAATAATAAAAATGCGGTTCGACTGTTGATTTATACACAATAATTTGAAATTCTTTTGAAATACTTTTACAGGATACTATGTTTACAGCACAGCCATAAAAATATATTATTTAGATCTGTTTGAATATATCCTATAGCAAGTCATCAGCAAATAATTAAATTGTACAAAATTTTAAGATTTTCAATATATGTAATTAATACACATCAAGAACAATAAAGGCGGACATTGTTCTGTTTATATTTTTAAGTGCCGTCGCTTGTGCAGCTAACTCTTGAACCAATCGAATGCACGTTAACACCGATAGACTGCAGTTTTATTATCATGAAAATATTTTTCAGTCTGGAGACTTATCCATTAAAAAAAAAAATTCGATACTTTTTGGCGGAGTTCAAAAAATCTTTCCAAGACAAAGTACAGTAGTTCAGTGGATAAAAATAATTCACCATAGTCGGCTTCAAACTCAAGAAATCAAAAAATATCTTGAGTTTTCTATGGCTCGGAGCATTGTGGTCCTCTCTAAATTAATTTATGATTTGAACATTTATTTTTATAACATCTTTAAAACAAAGGTCTTTAGTAAACAAGACCTGTTGATGTATAATGCATTGAAATTATGGCATGTCAATATTGTTTTTATTCCCTTCACCGAGAGTATACTAACTTTGTGCGTCCTTTTGTAACGTCCAGAATTAATGATCGAAGACCTTATAAAGTATATAAATTCTTGATCAGCATCGATGGAGAAATCGATCTAGCTATGTCCGTCTGTCCATCCGACCGACCGCTAGATAGTAGGAGTTGAGAAAATCGAACCAACTTTGGCACACAGACTATGTACATGTGCCCCATTCGCAAGATTGAAAGGTTTTTTGATCGGACTTTTTTTTCGGGTACCTCCAGTACACCAATGTGTGTTTTAGAGACTTTTTTGATACTTTTCTGGCCATAAATCCCACAAAATACAATATTTTCTTCTAAAATTTGACACATTCATGCTAATTAATAATATAAATATTCTGTCCAAAACTAGGCGACCATTTTTCACAAAGTTAATCCAATATTTGTTATTTTGGAAGAGTTGAGCAACGAACTTTTTACAAAACTTTTCAGCCAAAGAAGTTAACTTAAACATTATCGACTAAATGAAAATATGGAAGGTGAAAGTTTTAGCAGTTAAAATCTTGCCCATTTATTGTTAATAATCTCATTCTATCTTAATTAGTTACATTCCAAGTGATAAGCTTCAAGGTTAACATAGGTTGCCAGCATTGAAGTTGGTGCATCATCAATATGTCTACGCCCATATGTTATTTTGAGTGTAATTAAAAGATGAACTATATATTAGTAAAGTACGGTAGGGTTTCCGTCAAAATCCTGCCGCTTTTTCTGTTAAAGAGTACAGGGTGATGCACTTTCTCTGCGAAGCTCCATCGCTTAGCCATAATTTCGAAAGCTCCTAACTTTGACACTCAATGAAGAGGTATTGAAGTGCTATGAAAAAACCAAAACAAGAAGAAAGTGTTGAATTTTTCTTTGTTGTACTTCATATTGAAAACGTTCGACAGTCACATAAGTAGCTATGTAAATGTCCATATTGGAAAATTTTTGTTGAGGGGTGCTTTAACATACGCTCGAGTAACATAGAATACTTGTGGATGGGTATTCCAAGAGATCACAAGTGTATTATAGGAAGGAATAAAGCTCGACAGATTTCCTATATGTTCCTTGTATGGAACTTTATATGATTTCCTTCATATGTTTCACCCAGTTTGAGTTGAAGGAAATAATTTCGCTGCAAGAGAAATGAACTGATGTAAACATAATAATTGAAAACAAGTCATTAATGTAAAATATTTCTACTTACCAGTTTTTGGCAGTTCGATACTAACATTTATGAAATTGTCGGCAAGGCCATGTCTACGACTACATATTGACACCAACACAAACTTAATATATGGGCCATATTTCAAAAAGTGTTGTCCGAACGTTGCATAACGATTAGTCCTAGTTGGTGAATTGAATTTTCCGAAAAAATTATTAAGTTTAGTCTAAAGGTTCTTTCTTATGGCATAAAAAATGTTATATCAAAATGTGTCAACCAAATTTTTTGTATGAAAATAAATTTTTTTTTTTTTTTTATTGAAATAAAGTTTTTTTTTTTTCGTAATGAAAAATTTTTGTAGCGTTGTTTCCAACTTGGACCATTTTTTGCTGGAGGGATTTTTTGATTGTTCTCGCGATATTTTTATTTATTAATTGTTTAATACAAAAAAAAAATCATTTACTGATGTAAGTTCTTCACTATTTCCTCCTTTATTGTTAAAAATATTTCAAATAAACAAAGTATTATTTGCACGCGCGTACTATTTAAAAATTTGGTACTGCCCCGCCTTAAGGTGGCATTTGCTACTGACCTTTCTCAGTGTTTTAGTGACACATAGTCTTCTTTGGTTTAGTTTCTTGGAAGAACAAGTACGCTGTAGCGTTGAAAAATTTTTTCAACAGAATTTTTGTATATTGGCACTGTATTTATAAGCGCATGTTATTGGAAAGTGTCTGAACTTACTTCTGCCCCATCAAATCTTGGTGTAAGCATCGTGATTGCTCCATAAATCCCCTTACTCCCTAAGAAAAAGACAATTTGATAACTCATTTTTTTATATAATAAGATACTAAAATCAATATTCAATAGTGCAAAATTGAATCTTAGGCGAAACATATTTCTTTATTTTATATGTAGAGACTGAAAGCAACAAAAAATTTTTAGCGAAACCAGCGATTAAAAAATTTTTCAGTTGAATTGATCTAATTTTGATCATAATGGGGGAAAAAGATAGCACATATCGCCTTTTGTTTGCGGATCATATTTGTGCGCTCAAATATTGTCACATTTTTAAAACTATTATTAAAGTAACCAATGAAATTCTGTTAGGGATATGCATATAAGTGATTTATTACGAATCAAATTCTACAATCAAGAAATATTATATTGAAAGATTACTTAAATTTCACTCCACCCAAATTTAATAGACATTTGCATTTTCTCACTTGAATTTCTACACGCACACATTATGGATTTCCGAAATTTACATTATATGTGAAGGAAAAGATTTCAAAATAGTCATAATATATGAGGACGCCAATAGAAGAAAAAAATGTTACGATATTTTAATCGAAACAGATGCACAAACGTACTTTAAAATACGAATAAATATCGAATAGGACTTATTTATAGTAGTAGAGTTAGTAAAATTTATTACACTGAACCAAAAAAACTTTGTATATCTTACTATTTCCACGTAAATTCGACAACTTTCCACCAAGATTTTGCGTTAAGGTGGATAATTATAGAATTGACTATTTTTAGTTGTAGAATGTTTCGTTGCATTCCTCAGCTCAAATTGACAATTTTCGTAATCGTAGAACCAACCATTTGTGTTTGTAAAATGAACTAAGTTTCATTATCAATCTTATATCTATTATGAATTGAATAAGAAAAATTATAATTTGCTTTCAATTTTTGCCTGCGTCGGCTCGTTTTCTTGAGAACTTGTTGTTTTTTAATTTGATTTAAATTACGATTTTTATTAAAATTACTATTTCAAGATACTTATTATCGAATCTCAATTTAAAAAAAAAACTGAAATGTAGCAGAATAGTATCTTCGGTATGCACCGAAGCTTCTATTACGTTGTAGTCGGTTATAACCGACAACTTAAATACCCTTCACCTTCTATATTTGCATTTGGACGATAGTATTTAAGTCAACTTCTTTGGTTGCCAATTTTTGTAAAAAGTTCGTTGCTCAACTCTTTTAAAATCACAAATATTCGATTAAAATGGTGAAAAGTGGGAGAATCACGCCCAGTTTGGACAGAATATTTACATCATTGATTGGCATAAATGTACCAAACTTCATAACATAATATTGTAATTTGTAGGATTTATGGCCAGAAAAGTGTCAAAATTGTCACAAAAACACACATCGATTTACTGGAGGTACCCGAAAAAATGGTCCGATGAAAAACCCCTTAAATTTGTGGATGGGGAACATATACAGAGTTTGTGTGCCAAATTTGGTTCGATTATCTCAACTCCTACTATCTACTTTTTGCTTACGGTCGCACGGACGATTGACAGTCGGACGGACAGACGGACGGACATAGGTACATCGATTTCTCTATCGATGCTGATAAAGAATATATATACTCTATATGGTCTCCGGTCACTCATTCGTTACAAACAGACACACAAACTTAATATACCCTTGGTGAAGGGTATAAAAAAACCAATTTTATTGATTGATTGATATTAGTGGGATTTGAACTCGGGGTACATTTTTTCATTTTGGAAGTGGCATGCTCTACAAAATAAAGCGGCGTTACGCGCAATGATACTTTTAAAGTCGGGCAATCTTTACATGTTTGTTGTGTGATTTTCTTATAAACAATTTATTTTATTTTCTAAGCCAAATGTTGTAATTTTGTTGTGTGATTCTCGTTTTATACAATATCATTCACCTGCGGGTCCGCGTTCGTTTTCTGTCCAGTTCGAAACAATGCCTGCCCGCTTTTCAAAGGAAAGTGTTATTTATATGAAGACAATAATTGAAAACAAGACACATCAGTGCAACATGTTCTTACTTACCAGTTTATCACAGTTCGCTTATGACTGATCGAATATTATGCTTTTAAACATATACATATTTGAAAAAGTTGTGGCGAATTATATGATTATGAACTTCAGTCAAAGCAAATCTATTTGTACGACCATCGACAGCAACACAAAAAAGAATACACAAAAATATATATGTATGTATGTTTACAAAAAAAAAAAAATTTACGCGAACAAAAGGTAATGGGACCAGATGTATGTAGCAGATTTTTGGTGAATTTTCGATGTTGTTTTTTTGCGGTCGACGTTCGACAACTGTGTTTATTATCTACTGACCAAAAATGCGGCGTATTGGATTCGTGTTTCAATTTGTTCACATTCTCATTTTCCATTGGTAAAAGAACTATCGTACTAAAATTAAAATTCAACGATCTCGTATTTAATTTCACTGGTCGACAACATAAATATAGCATCGTTCATTTGCATTTTTTTAGACTAATATTGATGCGCTGAACTCGAAAATATTTTTCTTTTTTTTTTTAGTTTGAGCCATTCACTAGATAATGGTAAAAATGTGTTTTTGGACCTATAATTTCACTAAAACCATTATACAGAAATGCATGGCATGTCAGCTCCAAATAAATTAAATATCGTTGGATAGGTAATAAAATTACGCGTCTAACAGTATAAACTTTAATTCAATGGCGAGATGAACGAGTTACAGCAAAGACACTATATAATGAAGATGTCTCAAAGCAAGTTCCTATATTTTGGTAAAATTGTTTCAAACATGAGATGGTGTACCAAATCGTGTACCAAACTCAAACGTGTTTGTTTGATGGTGATCTCATGCATTTTCTCATTATTTCGTATGTTCGATTCGTTCAATGTGGTTACATTGCGTTCGATTTGGTTCCGTTTCATACAAGCTATTCTCTGATTTTTTCCATTTCAAATGCAAACGCAAAGGCAAAAACAAACCAAAGAGAGTATAGAATTGTAGATGTCTCATTTACTTTGTTTGGACTTTGTTGTTCGAGTTTGTTTTTGAAAAACTTCAATAAAAAACAAAATTATTAAAAATTATGAAAATCAAATAAAAACATAGATATTTTTAATTGATTTATGGAAATTTTTTTAATTAATTCGATAGACAAATATCTATATAAATTTTTAACTATTTTTCAGGAATTTATAATTTTTTCCGTCTATTTTTATTGATATTAACACCATTTCATTCCAAAAACAATCAACTAAAATATTTTGATATGATACCAAAAGGAACATGTGATCGATGTGTCATTGAACCGAAAATAGTCGACTTGAGTGACTAGCTGACCGACAATAGTATGCACGCCAGCGTATTGTTGTTGCTTTTTTAATATGACCATTTTTTTTTCAATCTGCAATTCAGAATTCATCACTACACACTGATTTACTGACTGAGCGACGGTCTGTCTATTTGTCCTTGCGTTTTGTTCTTGTTGTTGTTTTGTGAGTGTCACAAGTGCAAAACCGTTGATCGTTTCCGTTCGTCTGCTTTTTATATATTTCACTATTTTTGAACAACTTTGGAAGATTTGAATTATTTTTCGTATGTTGCCAATATTCAGGGTATACGTATATTCACACACACAACCAAAGACTGCGATCATTATCATAGTGTGTGTGCTGTTTATTCAGAAATGAAAAATAGCAACGTAGAAATGTAAAAATATTAAATTATTAAAAATTGGATTGATACTTTGTTTTTGGTTTAGTATAAATAAAAGATTTTTAATTACAAATTTGTATTAAAAAATTATTAAACTCTCAACAATTCAGTCGGAAGTGCAGTAAATTATATAATTTATTTTTTGGTCATTCGAAAGTCAATTATCATGCGATAATCACTTATGGAGTGCATTTTGCTTTCTTAATAATTCCATTCACAAAATAGTTCGCTTTGACTCACTTTGATGCATGAACGTCATTAAAAAAGGCGACAACAACAACATGCAGAGAAGCAACAACAGTGGAAGATGCGATCAAAAGGTCTACGCAAAGACATTCATTCTACCTAGCAAGAGTGATTTCGCTTTTTTTGCATATACAAAGCGATTGTTGTTGTTTTGAAGAACGCAGACGGACAGAAGTGTTGAACGGTTTTGCATTTGTGACACACAACAACAAGAAAATGCACGGACAAATAGAAAGACCGTCGCTCAGTCAGTAAATGAGAGGGTAGTGATGAGTTCTGTATTGCAGATTGAAAAAAATGATCTTATTAGAAAAGCAACAACAATACGCTGGCGTGCATACTATTGTCGGTCAGCTAGTCAGTCAAGTCGACTATTTTCGGTTCAATGACACATCGATCAAAATATTGTATTATATATAAGTAAATTGAAAATTATATAAAATAGAATTAATTAAAAAATTTTCCATAAATCAATTAAAAATATCTATGTTTTTATTCGATTTTCATAATTTTTAATATTTTGTTTTTTATAAATTAAACACTTGAAGTTTTTCAAAAACAAACTCGAACAACAAAGTCCAAACAAAGTAAATGAGACATCTACAATTTTATATTCTCTGTGGTTTGTATTTGCGTTTGTATTTGAAATGGAAAAAATTGCGAAAATGAATCGAAACCAAATCGAACGCAATGTAACCAAATTGAGCGAATCGAACATACGAAATAATGAGAAAAGGTATGAGATCACCCTCAAACAAACATGTTTGAGTTTGGTGCACGATTTGGTACACCATCTCAAGTTTGAAACAATTTTACCAAAATATAGGAACTTGCTTTGATACATCTTCATTATATAGTGTCTATAGTGATCAAAGTTTGAAATTCATGCAAATTTTGACGATTTTGGAAATTTTATTAATTTCAGAGCATTTTTTCAACAAGAAATAATTTCAACATCCCAGTTTTTATTTTTTTTGATAGAAACCCTATTTCATTACAAAAATTTTGAGCCCAACCATGTCAAGATTGTTCGAAAACTTCAAATGCTATTCAAGAAAGAAGGACACGTTACCATTTTTATTCAGAGATATTTTATTTTATTGATATATTTATTCGATTTATTCGTCTGAACTGAGCGAAGCGAAAGAGCTTCGGCTGCAAGATTTACGTTTTTTTTTCATTTGAATCTTCGCGTATGAGAAACCAACAATAATCAGTCATCATTTGCTCGTTCCAGAAGCCTTGATATCTTTTCTCTATTTCAGCCATATCTTGGTGGAATCTTTCACCTTGTTCATCGCTTTCAGCACCCAGATTTTCATGGAAGAAATCCAAATGACTGAACAGGAAATGCATCTTAATTGTAATATTTGAACCTGCAATTCGATTTATTAATATTAATGAGAAAGAAGTATTTAAAATATCGCCATTTGTGCTTACCAATTGCATTGTATTGTTGTAACAATTTGTTTATCTTTGTAATATAGTCCGGACTTTTGTAATTTCCAATAGAAAATTGCTGACAACATCCTGGAATGCTTCCCATGCTTCTATGTGAACTTTCAAACATTTCTCGTCTGTATACAATGTCCTGATTTCAGGTCCATTAAAAACACCAGCTTCAATTTTACTCACTGTCTCGGGAATTTACTTTTCAGATAGTCCATCGCAAGGCTGTTCTTTGGCAAGCTTTTCACAAATTTGGTAAACAGCCCAACCTTAATATGTAAAAGTGGCAGAATTATGTTCATTGCGCTCTGGCCAAACCCGTTGAGTATAGTGATTCCTGCGATCGGTTCTATTCCATAAACAAAGAAAACAAGAATACTTTGTGTTACCATCTTGTAAGCCAGATAAAATAGCGACTATTTTCAAATCGGCACAAACTTTCCAACCATGTTTATTGTAATTGAGGAGGCTAAAAAGTTGCTCAATTGATTCATAGCTCTCATTCATGTATTTCGCATATCCGATTGCAATTGATAGTTTCATGTTGCTTTTATGAAGCAAAACTAAAAACAAAAGCAGAAATTAGTTGATTTTGCGAAAAATTGTGCGAATTCTTTGCTACGGTTACGGTAATATGAGACTCGTGTCTCAGGAGCAAGATATCCGCATTGCAGCAACCGTGATGCAAGGACTTCAGAACTTGATTTTGTCAAATATAGGTCGCAACACAAGTCATTCAGTTCACCCTGGTGTAATAATTGTTGTTCTGCATTTTCCGCTTCACTTGTTCCACTCCATTCACTACAACAACTACTTCTTCGTTTTCTCGATGCTCTTTCCAGTATTAAATGTGGTCTTGGAAGCATTTCGGAATGCGGCTCAGGTTTTGAAACGGATGCAACATCTGGATAAACTGCATCGCGACGTCCATTTGGTTTTTTTGTGAAACAAAAATAACAATCTGTGTCATGATTGACCGGTTCCCTAAAAAGCTAAAAATGAAGGAAAGTTTTATATAACAAGATCGGCAAACATTACTCGGTGTCCATGATTTGTCAAGATTTCGAACAGAAAATCCAAAGTATTTTTTGTAGGCTTCTGATAAACAGTCATTTAGTTTTCTTACTGGAATCTTCGACTTTTGGATGCTTCTTCGATAAGTAAACCACAAACATAACAAAAATCATCAGGTGAAATCAAACACATTTTTACTTCTTTCCAATATTCACGATAGCCTGGGATACTCCTACTATATCCGTGGCACAAACAAAAACCAAGTATGTGGAAAATAGTTCTTTCGAGAAAAACCGTTTCAACGAATAAGGTAAAATATGTGTAGACCAACGTTAAATTTCACAATTTCCGAAAAAGTATGTGAAATTGAAACCATCACCTACTTTGTTCTAGCAAAGAATATAAGTAGTGGGTACATACCAATGTAGAAAAGTTAAGTTAATTTTGTATATATCACTGAACAAAAATAGTATCGTGTCCTTCTTTCTTGAATAGCATTTGAAGTTTTCGACCAATCTTGACATGGTTGGGCTCAAAATTTTTGTAATGAAATAGGGTTTCTATAAAAATTGGGATATTGAAATTATTTCTTGTTGAAAATATGCTCAGAAATTAATAAAATTTCCAAAATCGTCAAAATTTGCATGAATTTAAAATTTTGATCAGCTGTAACTCGTTCAACTCGATTGAATTAAAGTTTATACTGTTAGACGCGTACTTATTACCTTTCAAACGGTATTTAATTTATTTGGTTCTGACATGCCAGCATTTCTGGATAATGGTTTAAGTGAAGTTATAGCTCAAAAAACACATTATTACCATTATCAATTGAATGGCTCAAACTAAAAAAAAAAGAGAAAAATATTTTCGAGTTCAGCGCATCCATATTAGTTTAAAAAAATGCAAATGAACGATGCTATATTTTTATCCAGCATTTCTGGATAATGGTTTAAGTGAAGTTTTAGCTCAAAAAACACATTTTTACCATTATCTATTGAATGGCTCAAACTAAAAAAAAAAAAAGAGAAAAATATTTTCGACTTCAGCGCATCCATATTAGTTTAAAAAAATGCAAATGAACGATGCTAGGTTCAAATAATATTAATGGGGACAAATTCTGCATGCACAAACAGTTAAATAAATCAATGTTCCCTACCATACAGTCTAGTGTAGCGCACTGTTTCGTGCTTCTACAACAACAATAAAAAATCATCTTAATTTGTAGATATTGAGACTTTTGCAATAGAAATATTGACTTGTAAAATCGACTACTTTAATAGTTAATATTACAACTCAACTTTTGGTTCAGTCAAAATTTGACTTAAACATGCTTTTTAAAATTTTTTTTTTTTTGTAAATATAAATGCGAATGCAAAAATTTTATGTTGCACCATCTTCACTTGTGATTCTAAGTCAACAATTTTTTTTAAACACCATTTAGGG
>JAWNPW010000041.1:13916-31007 GCA_035078745.1 Diastata ussurica
TCATGACTCTTTGGGGCAAAACAAGAAAAAAAAAAATAAATTCCCCTTTTTGGACAATGCGATGGATGGATGGATAGATAGATAGACAAACAAACAGTCAACAGCAATTGTCAAACTATTCGTACTCATAGCAAAGTTTACTTTTAACAAATGCAAGCAAAAGTATACAAGAAATTGAGTGAAAATGCACACGAAGGCATTCACTTCGTTTCAGTTTTATTTCGTTTAGCTCTGTTCGACTATTGATTTAAGTTTTACTCTATTTTTCTTTTGTATGTTCGTTTGCACGAACTTGCGTTGAAAACAAAACAAAAATTGAATTGAACAGAATGAAAATTCCACTTTTCTACGATTTTTTTTTTTTCTTAGTTTATACTGCCAACAAACAACTTCGTCCGTTGGGAGTCACAAATTGTATGTGTCCAAATAAGAAAAATGAATATAATTGAAGCAGCAATTGAAAAAGGCAGTGGAACCATTTTGAGCTCATCGTTGGGTTTTCTTCAACTTTAGTTTGTCAACGTATCGCAAACAATAATGGAGTTAAAGGAAAATGTCACAAGTCGTCAAAACAGCAACGACTTGTGAAAAACCACCGACTAGCGTCGCCACCGTTCAACTCACAAAATGTTATAAATAAACAACTGGAGACACGCTCACCCGTAGAATGAAATTATACACATATCCATTTAGTGACTGCTCGGTAATTACAATGACAATGAATAATTATTTGTACAAAATGACGCTGCACAAAGAACAGACTGGGAAGAACATTGTATAAAGGCTGGAAAAATGCAGTCACGTTCAATGCGTCTGGGCATTTGTGTTGGTGCTATGTAAGTGATGGTGTCTGTCTGTCAAACAACGTACGATATGTTGTGTATAAGATTTTTTGGCGCACATAAATAGGATTTAACATTTCGGACAGCTGTAAGTTGTCCTCATATCAAAGGGTGTGCAAATTGTTTGGAGATTAACTTTTCAAATTTTAATGATTACAATGCGTTGCCAAATAATTAAATTATTGTAATTCGTACTCACTATAATGAAAATAAAGTTTTAGTGAATATAAATCATGGATAGGATTTTTCTTATGTTAATGAATATAAATCATTGATAGGATGGAAAAAAAAATCATTTGTCATGTTTAATGAAACATCTACTTTGACAAAAGTCATCAATTGTACGAAAAATCAAGAAGACGAAGAAAGAACACAGTGTGCGATGGCCAATAAAGGTAGTCATGTTGTTTTTAAAAAGAAGACCATATAAACTGTAAAGGATTGAACTAAATAAAAAAAAAACTATTTTTTGCAATCTATTGTTTCTAGCAAAAGTGATTTAAGTTTCTCATACCAGAGAAGCAGATCAATTTATTCAATATGTGATATCCCTTATGCGATCTTTACTCTATGAGTTCAGATATATTAATAAATTATGGATGCACACAAAATTTCCGATATACGAAAATAAAAATTTAGTTTTGGTATTCTACGATTCTGACTACGTTTTGATAATAAATATTTACTATGTATAGGAAATTTTTTTGCAATATCAAAACAAACTTTCGAATTATCTTTATATGTTGGGTATTAATTGTTTTCACAGGTGAACATAGAACTAGAACGATTGCGATATTTGTGCTTCTCAAAAATACAGACAAATGTTAACAATAATGAAATATTATTGTATAACGAAAAAACTTATGGAAAACAAATTTATATTTTCTTTATTAACAATTGAAAAATTGTGGACTCTATACTTACTTTTTGAATATTAAGTTTTTAAAAACCAAAAAAAAAAAAAAACAAATTTATATATATAAAAACAGAATAGTAGCAACGGTCGATTTAGTGTCCGCCTAGGATTCCCTGCACCAGCTCTTAATATTACAGTAAGCGATTATAAACTAAAAATAAATAATTGTATTTTTTTTTCAAAAGTGAATGCTAGTGGTATTTGTAAATTTCAAAATTATTTGTATATGTGTGCATATAATATATTTTCAAATGATAATAAAACCTTCAATATGAAATTTCATCCATATATATATATATTTCGGAATTTATACTAAAAGCGTCTGTATGACATTTCATAACAATATATTGTAAATTGTTTGATTTATAATCCGGCAAATTGATCCGATGCAAAATTTTTTCAACTTGATGTTACTCTCCGTATGGTTTTTTTTTTTTTTTTGCTTACAGACAGAAAGTCTCCGGTCCCACAATTTTGGTGTTAGAAACGAACGCACAAACTGAGTGGTGCAAATATCGAAAGCGTAAGAGTTTTGTAGAATTTTCAAGACGTCTGAAGTGGAGGTGACAACGGTGAATGTGCTATACTACTATATAGTTCCAGCAAGTCCAAGATAGACAAATTCAATTTTCATCCATTATTTCATTAAATTAAGAAAATTATTGAAACTATGGACCGAAATGGTTTATTTATATTGTTGTCACTGTTAACGTCACCAAACCTTGGTTGCCATAGCAACCATTTCGCAAAAATCAGTACAATATAAGATACCGAACAATAATTGAAATAGAAACAAAGCAAGCATTCTTTCGGTTTGAAGTTTTTTTTACGTGCCAGCACAGATAAATAAAATTATTCTGAAAAAGTTGAGACTATTGAAAAATTTTATAATATTTTCTACGGGGAAATTTTGTAATATTCAAGAATTTATGACTGTTAGAAAAGTTAGCAGTATTTAAAATAAAAGTCTATAATTTGAAAGTGAATTGTAAAAATTAGAGTATTGCCGTCGTAGCGATGTCAACTGCTTTAGCCGCAACAGCAGCAGCGTCAGCGGCAACAAAAACTGCTAAAGTCGTTTGTGAAAATTCGACAACAACGACAACGGCAGCTACAGCGAAACAAACCACGACGGCTGAAACGTCAGCGATAACCATATCAACTGCAACAGTCACACCGATGCCAATGACGGCCACAATAGCTCCAATTGAAAATTTACGTATGGCGTCATTTGAAATCGATGAACCCCAGAAACAATATCAAAATTCATCAGCGACGACATATGTGAGTATCGGTAATAGTAGAGTAGAAAACTATACACCAGACAAATCAACATTGTCGAGATCGCAATGTGATACATCTGAAACATACGACAATACGAGAAAGTTCGAAATGGAGGACAACAACGCAATGTCAAACATGCACACGTACCAATATCAAAATAAAACAAAATACACATTAGAATTTTTGCATTCGGTGGGCCAGAGGATGTCAGGTTTTTCAATCGCACCAGATGTTGCTACGCCACCGTCGATAACGCCGCGTTCGCAAATTCTATCTCATGCAGCAACAACATCGGGTCTCCCATTACCATCACCTCCAACAGCCCCGACGACGGCACTAAATAACACTCACAACAAATACAGTAACTTGGGACCGCAGTATTATTATCCAGCCTATTCTTTAAATGGTACACGACAACAGCGTCTCTGGCATACGGGGAACCAGACCTGTCAATACGATCACAATTATCCATATAATCAAGCGCATGGTTCCCATTACGGTATACAAAGTTATATGTCCGTAAATTTTGATGCACGTTTTAATCAGCAACAAAGATTATTCTACACGGGCTTCTATCCACCACATCCACATCACACACACCGATCACAACATAATAAACAACACCATACGCAGCAGACACAACAACAACAACTGCCGCAAGAGCAACAAGGCCAGCAGCAACTACAACCACCGCAACAGCAGCAACATCATCAGCAACAGCAGCAGCAATATGGTCTGCATGATCACTATCAACAATTGTCACAGCAAGACACATCCTCATCGACTGAAGAACATAGAGTAGCGCAGCAAGAATTCGAAGAACAGTCAAACGACAAAGCTGATAAGGAGTCAGCAGGCGATCGACAATTTCTATCACAAGAATATCCGTCACAACAACCACCGTTGCAATCTCAGTTACAACAAAAGCGATATGGAGCGCGCCCGAATCAGCGTGAACGCTACGGCAGTGGACGCGTGACATCTAGTTCAAATTTCGAATGCAGCTATGGAAATACTTTCAGTTTCGGTGGGGGTGCTGGTGGTATTGTTTCAACACATCGACAACTTGAATCGAAAAGTTTCTACAATAGCGCAACTGTGAATAGCGTTCGTTACAAACAGCAAGCTGAACAAAATTCGGCACGGTCGAGTCAACGTTTTCAATCGAACAACAACACAACAAACAACAATGTAAATAATAGTAACAGAAGTAACAGCACTAATTCAACATTCTATAATATGTATAACAACAACAATAACAATGGTAATACAAATACAACCATCACTACTAACACTAATCAAAAATTAAAACGAAATATCAAATGGAATAAAAAAAGTTCAAACTCATCTGGATCACATTCTTCATCGTCAGCTTTTTCCATGAATGCTGCCGCAGATAATAATTACAAGGATAGGAAACATGGAACAACATCCGCACGCGCGAAAGTTGCTATTGATGCCGGTGCAGCTACGTCAAGCACTACTGGAGCGTCCGCAGTCGGAGAAACATTACCAACGGCACCACCATCTGAAACAGCTACTTACTATCGCCAATATCCAATTCGTGTTCAGCGTAGCCGACATCATCACCATCATCCACACTATTATGATCTCGAACAGCGTAAGTCTGGAACAGCTGAAAATATTTTAGATGCAAGATCATCATTATGTACACTCACCACGAAGAGTTCACAGCACAGCTATCACAAGATGAACGATTCAATATTGCAACATAAATGCGGTTTCACTTCTTTGACAAAAAACCAAAGCACGAAAAGAGAACGTTTAAAATCCCGTTGCTACACATCGAATGGCTCAAATCTCAAATTAATTGATGCTGAAAGTGCGACATCGACTACACTGGCAACTCCAAAAACTGCAACAAAATCGACAAAGATGACGAAAGCGGCTGCGAGACTGCATAAAAATAATAGGAAAGCAGCAGCAGCAACTAAGACAACAACATCGAATCTATCGGCCACTGGAACAATAGCGGCGACAAGCGAAGGTGATTACAGCGGTGATACACCGTTGAGTTCCATTTATGAATCGGAAGGAGATGGTGGTCGTCGACATCGTCGCCGACGTAAAAAGAATATTTCATCGAATTCATCGAATTCGAGTGAATCTTCTACAATGTCCGCGGCATCCGTTATATCGATGGTGCGCGCTCTTGCGTTCGAGTGCATTGCCAGAGCATCAAGTTTACCAGTGCCGCCACAGGATGGTCCGAATCTTATCCCATATGGCGATATGAATTTATTAATGCAACATGAAGGAGGAATGGCCCGTTCGAACGGCTATCATAATCGTTCTCGCACGATGAGGAGCCGACAGAATGAAATAATGGCAGGGCCAGATCATGTTGTCGGTCCTCCATGTAATGAATGTGAATCTAATCAAACGGTGCACCGAACGCATGCGACTACAAACTCACATGATACATTATCAGTTGTTTCGTACTCTTCATCGGACGAGGCTCATGAATGTAGTGGTATATCAACAAGTGCATCCGAAACGAACACACATTGGGAATGCAAACGTACAATGGTAGTATTTGTGATTTTTACTGCTCTTTTCAATGAAACTTTATTGACTTATTTAGCCAAAGCAAGAAAATGATGATAGCGATATGGAACTGTACTTTAATCCAAATGGGATGTCATATCCTACAGATTTATTCGGTTTTACACCAGCAGATCGTTTTCTAGCACGCGCACACCTTGTCGAAACTAAGGAGCAGCCAACTGATCTATTGAACAATTCCGAATGGGATAAGTTATCGCAAATGGTATGGGACAAATTCTTGAAGGCACAACAGACACAAAAGGTGTACAAAATGAAAATGCGTTTATGGCGTTTTATCTATTTAATTAATCAGGTGGGTGCTCAACGTCTTTTAAAAATTTTACACTTCATTATCCAACTTTTTCATGGTCCCTTCAAAATACTGCGTTAGAATAAACATCCACGTTATGGATTTTATATAGTGGGCTCCTCAATATCTGGTTTCGGCATGGATGCATCGGATATCGATATGTGCATGTTGGCCCGTACAAATCAAAAAGTAGATCCTCGCATGGAAGCGGTTTACCATTTGAACATTATTCGTGAATGCCTGGATGAGTCTGGTGAATTCGATGATTTCAAATTGATTGAGGCACGAGTACCAATATTACGTTTTAGAGATAGTTCACATAAAGTCGAAGTTGATTTGAACTTTAATAATTCGGTCGGTATTCGAAATACACATCTACTTTATTGCTATTCACAATTGGAATGGCGCTTGCGTCCATTGGTGCTTGTTATAAAGCAATGGGCGCAATTCCATCATATTAATAATGCAAAAACAATGACCATATCGAGCTATTCGCTCGTTTTAATGGTAATACACTTTCTACAATTCGGTGTCAATCCGCCGGTGCTGCCATGTCTGCATCATATGTTTCCAGACAAATTTACACTATTGCGTCCAACAGATTTTGGTTATGTGGACATGAACGAAAAAATGGACCCATATCAATCATCGAACACGCAATCTATTGGTGAATTGCTAGTTGAATTTTTGAAGTACTATACATTTTTTGATTATATGAAGTTTGCAATATCCATACGTATTGGCGGCATTATGCCAATCGATGTTTGTCGTATGGCCAAGGCGGCCAAAAATGACATACATCAGTGGAACGAACTCTGCATTGAAGAACCATTCGATCAGACAAATACGGCACGTTCGGTTTACGATTCGGTAACGTTTGATCGTATTCGAGATATATTTGCAGCATCATGGCAACAATTGTACGAAACGCGCAACATCAATTCAATCTTTTATGATTATGTTGGACCAGCCGTAGAAGTTTTGACATCTGCCTCAAGTGAAGAGTCCGATTCTATTTTCAGTGGTGTCGATGACGACGATTGGAGCTCGGATAGTTCGAACGTTGATATATGCGAGGATAAAGATAAAAAACACAATATGGAAAAGTGCTGTGAGATAAATACGGATGGCGTTGTTGATATGGCTCATAAAACAAATGAGATAACAAAATTAATGTCTGAAGATATCGAAATGAATTTTCGAGACACGTTAACGGTTGAAAATGTTGAATCCGTCGCTGAACCCCAAACTATCTTGGTTGAAACGCAAGTTAGTTTAGTTCCAAAAGATAAATTGAAAACTTCAGCGAAATGAGTTCAAACAAACCATAAACAACCAATATTGCTTTTACTGAACGATTTTCGAGTACGTCACCTAATTTGAAAAAAAGTTGTTTTTTTTTTTTTTTATTTAATCCTAAAGTAATAAAGTTTTAAGCAAAATCAATTAAAAAAATTTACTAAAAAAAAATTCTATACAAAAAAAAAAAAATTATAAAACTTTAAAATATTTACAAAAAAACGAAAAAATGGTACGCAAAAAAATTATAAAAACTTAAATATCTATAAAAATTAGCATAAACTTATCAAAATGTAAACAGCGCCGAAACAAAAAACATCGATACTGGGAATTGTATTATCAGCCGATTCATGTGGAATATTCAAGATCACCGTCAATATACACATAAATATATATATGTATGTATATATATATATTTATATATATAATCATATATTTTTTGACAACCAAATGCTCCAACTCAAGCAAAAAAAAAGGACAACATATCACTAAAAGGAAAAATATACCCAAAAAAACAACAAAAAAATCATAAAAATAAATTTTTTATAAAAATGTTTTATTTTTTAGATTTTGTTCTTGTTAGCTTTTGTAACATCAAGTAGCAAAAGTATCAAATAAACAATACAAAGCAAACTGCAAAATCAGGAAAAAAATGTGAAAAATAAACAACAAAAAAAATATAATATTAATTGTTTTTTATTTGTGTAATAATTTGAAAGAGTGTTGAAATTAAAACGGAGCTATTCAAACAAAAATCTCGTGCAAGATTATAGCATTGCAATAAGGTCCTTGCATCCTGCATACGAACGATAAGTTTGCCAGAAACATAAAATGAAATATAAAATTAAATGAATTATAACAGCTGCAGACAGGTTAGTGGCAGTGTCAGTCTGTGTGTGTGTATATGTCTGTGGCTCTATGAGGGCGTAGTTGTACACATGGGCATATATTGTATGCATGTGCAACGCGTGGCGATTTGTGAATAACAGACAGACAAACAGTCAGATATCAAAACCGAAAGGTAATTTGCTTTAGTTGAAAACCAAAATGTCAATTCGTAAATTATTTCATCAATAACATTGCCGACAGAATAGAATAGGACTGTATATAGATTTCGCATGCAATACCACAAATGAACGAAAATCGAATGTGGTACATTCTGTACGCGTCTATGTATATATTAGATTGTAGGTGATTATAATGTTGAAATCGACGATGGTGGTTGAATGCAACGATTTCGGTGTCATTTTGGTGTTGAGTAATTGATATAATGTCACAATTGTCGCACAAATACAAAGCATAATGAAAGTAGAGATAAACACAAACAGATAGAAAAGCAGTCAGACAAACGGACAGACAGACAGTGGTGGAAATTGTCACTGGGATTTGTTGCGCTTTGCTACGTGCATAAATGAATGTATGCATAGATTGGATTAGGCTTACAATAACAGCATCGCAACAGTATTTGTATCATTTTCAAACTGTCTCCCTCTCCATCAGTGCATATTTGATTGCATAGTTTTGTCGTTGCAATAGCACAATTGCCCAATTGTTATACCAATTTGTGCATATGTTGAAATTTTGGCTATAAAATCGAATTTCATTTCATTTTTCATATTGTTTTCGATATTTTTGCCAGTACCATTATGCAGTTGGGAAATATGATATTGCTACAATTGTTCATTGATTTGCATTTTCATGATTATTATTATTGGCATCATTATTTGATTACCCAGCAAATGTATAGCGTTCTCTCCTGTGATATATGTCTCTATAACTAACTGCAAATCGTAGCATTTAACACTTTGAGTGCGTTTGTAGATTTCCATATACTTTATATAATATTAATTGCAATTTGTATGAATTGGCAATTGCTAATTAGTTTGTCGATTCCAATAAAAAAAAAAAAAAATTGGGAAGATGAATAGAATTGTGAACATTTTAAAATTTTTTAATTTTGTATTACATTGTATAAGCATTTTTTGCTGAGATACATGTCAAAACTTTGTAGTGATAATCAGTTAGAGTATTATAAGATTATAGTAAGTATTTACTTCAAACTAATTTAGTAATTTTCTATGGAAAATGTGCGTTGCATTTATACGATTTGAAAAATAAATCTATCATCGACAATTACAGAAGGGTATGTCATTTTATTTGAATTTTTTAAGTCTTATAAAAGGAGGGCGTTACCTTCATTAAAATGTAAAATATGTTCAATAAGGTAACACTATGCAAATACCCTTGGATGTTTCATTTTCAAGCAATCATGCAAGCGAGGTGGATGTTGCAGTGATTCAATTATAAATATAAAAAACAATATAGCTAATTGAAGAATTCATCTAAATTTTTAAAAGATTACCTCTATTCGCCAAAAAGTTCATATATTGACCAGCAACGCAAAAGGAATTATTCCAGCAAAACTCATATCGTACATATGATTCCTGAACAAACATACACTAAGGGCCAATTTCACCAAACAAGATAAGGTTGAACTTAAGTTTTAGCATGGATTCTCTCTTTGGTATGTACTTAAGTTTTTGACTCTTTCATCATCTCATTATATTTATTTTTTAAAAAAGTGGCAGCACTCACTTTTTCTTTTTTTGTGAGTTGGAGGCAAAGTTGTTAAATTTTTTTTTTTACCATTGATTATATATTGAAATATTAAATATATTCCTAACTTATCTTTTCATAGCACTTTGTCAGCATACAATCTTGTGTGTGGATTATTTTCATAGTTTTTCTCAATTTTTGATTATAAAGTTTATAATATAAACTCTTGATTAAATAGTTTTAAGTCAAATGGAAAAATCGGTGGCAAATCGATTTGTTTAAACAAAGCATTTCTGTTATGGCCGACACCAGTTAGCGTTGTCCGATATTGACCAAATTTTTTCAACTGTTTTTGATGGGTGAATTACCGTTCCATGCCAAACTTCATTGCAATACATGTAATCGAGAATTGGTCGCAAAAAACATATTTCGGTTGTTTGAGCTGTATCATTCTGCGTTGTTCAATCTTAACGATTTGCCATTGCATTCTTTCATGGAAAATATGAAATCTATATACCAAGATACATTATCATACGTTGATTCATTCCAGAGAGTAGTTGGTGATAGACAAACAGAATGAATTCATCTTATTCTTTTGATTTGTCGCGGATAAAAAGGGCGGATGTATGAGTAAAGCAATATGCGAATATTGGGTTTTCTGGTTACGATTTAGATGTGAAATTTTTGCCAGAAAATGGATCAGTATATACATAATAAAAATTATCACAATTTTGAAAAGTTATAAGTTACGTTCATATATAAATTAACGTAAAAGCTAAAGGTCATTTCATATTCAGTCCTCAACCGTGGTTATGTGACCGTCAACACATTTATGATCATTTTGTAGTCCAAAATAATACAACTTTGAGGTCACAGTGTGATCGTCACGTAAATTTCCAAAGACCATAAATAAAATTACCAGTCATTGCCCATCACTAGTCTTGGCTAACTATTACTTATATACTCACATCATAAAACAGTTTAAATTTAAAGAACCTACAAATTTTGATTAATTTTTCTATATTAAGTACGTCGCCTTTTCTATGTTCACATCCCTACCTCTACCAATTAACTTTCTCTGCATCACTACCAACTATTAACATTTAATTTTCAAACTATTTTGATAAAATAAATATAAAAGAGAAACAATTATTTTTGTTTTCAAAAAATGTTCATCCTTCCTGATGTTGTAATGAATTTGTTTACAAAAACACGAAATAAGAATAATGTATTCAATAAAAATAGATTTAATTTACTGCTGCGACACAACACTTAATTAAATTGTAAAATTTTTATTCAAATCGGTAGAAGTTTGTCATAAAAGAAACAATAATTATTGTAATTGTAACATTTGAGAAATTGCATAAATTTCCCACTTGATAGGCAAATTATAATTTGATTTACTAATAATTTGTCTTTGATAATCACACATACACAAAAAAAGGATGACAGCACACATACAAATAAACACAATCATTTGCGATTTATTAGACAACAATCAGCAATAAATTCGATTTGAAATTCAAATAAAAATCGCACATTTGTGTTCGTAATTTGAAACAAATCAAATCAAATTGCTAACCACAAAATATCTACAAAATTCAAATAGACAAATAAATTTTATCACAACATTTTCGAAAATCCACAAAACGAGAAACCCCAGAAGAATGCGTAATGAGCTTATAGCGGAAATCGAAGTCACATAACCAAGCATAGAAACGGAATATTTTGTAAATTTTTTATAATTAGATTTAATATTTTTTTTTTTTTTATAATTTTTTTATTGAGATTTGTGCAAATATTTTCAAAAAGTTTTAAATCTAAAGCGGAAGTTATGGAAATTTCATTGAGAAATGGAATTATGCAGGCAAACAGGACCATGTAGATGTTGATGTTTAGATAAGGCAATTTTCGTTTGTTTATGTGGAACTTTAAATTTGTTTAGATTTATGCGGTAGATTTATACGAAATCTGATTCATTGTTCGAGCCATGCAAGGATTTTATTTCGAACTAATAAAAAAAAAAAAGAAACAGTAAAAAATAACAGACAAACAAAATTGGTTACGACGTGTGACGCGTGTTCGAGATCTTCGTGTTAGAAATAAAGAAAAAAAAACGCACATATGTACAGATAAAGGACATCAATTCTGTAAACGCAAATAACTCCACTTAAAATTAACAATATTCGTGTGCAAGAAAGAATAATAAAAAAAAAAAAATTTATACAAAAAGTTTCATATTTCACAAGCAATTTGCAAAAAGTGAATTTGTCGCCAGGCAGCTTCGTAACAGCATCACAATCAACCAATAAGTGAATCACTACGCATCACGAGAGGCATAAAGATACATTCAGACACAACCACACACACACACACTCGCAACATACGTATTTTGTTAAATAATTGAACAAAATCAATGGGAAGGCTATAGCTGAAATATCCAATAAATCCCAAGGGCAACTTTTTTGCATTTTGATCAATTTCATCGCCGCGGTCGTCCATTCTGCTCGAAAATCACATGAAAAATGTATCTGCGAATAAAATCAACAATAAGAGCAGCAATGACTAAAAGAACGAAACGTGCTTATAGTATTCCACGAAAAAAGCATGCGAGGGTTGTTGAAGGACCAACAGAAGTTAAGACCATACAAAAAAAAAAAAAAGTTTACCAAATAAAATGCCTTAAAATACCGAACAGATGAATTATTTCAACGTTGCTTTTAATTTTGGAGATAACGAAGTAAAGCAAAGTGATGCAAGGACCAAATGAAACAACAACAGCAATTCTTTTACATTTAGTTACGCAAGGATAAAGTTTATCAGGGATTTACCTATTTTTGTTTTTTTTTCTTTTATTCTTTTGCGTGTTTTCATATATATATGTATATATTTGCTTTTCTACTTTCCAATTTAGTGACTTCCATTTTGGTGGTGAAATGCAATGTCAAGGCGGTCTATGTCGAGGGTTGCAATGGCTTCGGAAACGAAAATAATGTGTGACAGCTAATTAGCTTAACTTAATTTTGCGTTTATTAACAATGATCAGAATCCTTGGTTTCTTCTGTCGACGGAAAATGTGTTGAATGAACAATGTTGGTTGGTTTCCAATTGCTCACGTCTACCTTATTTTTTTGTTTCGGTTTTCATTTTTTTTTCAGCTGCGTACAAAATTTTAATAATTATATTAGTTTGCTTTTTGTGTTGCTTCACGGAATTTTTATTAACTTGGGATTTGTCATAGAATATGATTTTTCATTTTCATTTGCGGGAAGCAATATTATTTTGGTGGGGTAGTGTTTGGTTTATTGCAACGATGACAGGGTTGACATTTTCGTTTGCAAAAAAAGCACTACAACCAACGAGTCAGTGATCTTCTTTCAAATTTTTAATAGTTTTATATACATAAATTTTATCAATCTAGGCAAACATATATTTAAGGCAGGGAACACTATAATAGCGTTTAAAGGAAGTTCGAGTGCATGAGACCATAGCTTTTAAATTTACACGAATAACATTTTTTTTTTTTTTTTATCAAAGTTCAGTGATGTAATTTTTCACAGTATTAAATCTTTTCTATCACAATTTTCAGGATCACACAACCATGCCGTAAGTAATTATTCTTCCAAAAAATGTATTTATCCAATAATAAATTAACAAATATTAAAATAAGTGCAACTAAAGCCATTCTACATTTCTAATTCTTAATGGAATCGGACAATGTCTGAATAATTCAGTTTGATAATAACCGCTGAACACTTTTTCATTGAGTTCCAATTGGTGTTTCTTTCATATGATTTTACATCCAGAGAAAAAATGCATAGTTAAAACAAGTATAATCATATTTGATTTGACTTTGTAGTTTTTTCTGAGAAAAAAAATTCAAAATTAATTATAAAACACATCGTATTACCTAAAAACATATTTGAATAGTTAATTTATATATAAAACACTTGTGCCCAAAAATGTACTACACTCTATTTAAATTAACTCGCGTGTTGCGTTGCTTAAAATTCACAATCAGTTTTTCGAATGTGTAAAGTGTTTCTCATCCGAAGAGTAGTGAAATTTATTATTTTTACATAAATTGAACTTTCTCTTATGATGACGCTGGCCATATGTGAGGAATCGAATGAGATTGTAAAAAAGAGGCATTATAGAAGTTCAGCTTTTACAAATTACTTTTTTCTTTCAGTGGAACATATTTTAAAAATGCACTTGGAATTACGAATGAAATCCTTTTTATTTGGTTTTAATAATTTCAAAATATAAATATATTTGTGGGATGAAAACTTTAGACTCCAAAGTTTAGAGTAAAATAAAAGTTTAAAGTAAAATGCATATGTAATTTATGTATATATAACATAAATAAACGGGAGCAAAAATATAGAAATTTGCAAACGAGTGTTAAATTTTAATTAAAGTAAATTTTTAAAATATTTTTTATTTATTCTTTTTTTCTTTTTGTGGCATATTTATTGTCAACAGAATGTGAATTCAACGACGAATGTCAAATATTACCTACGGAAGAGAGACACAATAGACAGGCGGACTGGCAGGCAGACAGACAGTTTTGACACTGCATCACTTTACATTGCAGGAACAGGAAAAAATAACAATAATTAATAATGTATGCAGGTTTCCTCTCTTTTTGTTTTTTTTCAATTTGCGCTTTTCATTAATTCTTTTTTTCTTTTTTCATATTACAAATACGACATGACATGTTCATGCGGTTTTACTTTGCTATGTATTTTTATGTTTCCATATTTTTATCAATTGTGTCAACACTGGCAGCAATGAAAACAACAACAACAATGCCATCTGGCAAACGTACACAAAATGGCAAAGTGTTGCCATTTGCATTTTTAATAAGGATGCGGCGTAAAAATAATTATCGGCTGAATTGTTGATTAGCATTGTACGCAACGATAATTGAATAAACGAAGCGCACCAAACAATAAACGACAGACTGCAGAGAATCCAGATGAAAGCAAATGAATGCGACATTGGTAGAGTGTAATGAGAGAATGAAAAAAAAGTTTTGTCAGTGCAATCTTATTGGATCGAATTAATGAACATGTTGGACTATTCAGATAGGTCTGCCAACTAAATATGGAGTACAACTTTTAATAGTGCTTATTTTATTGGAAAAATTCTATAAATTAGAACTTTTTGTTAATTAAAAATTCATATTTTCGAGCGCACAGAAATTCAATTCAAATCTTTATTTAAATTTCCCTTTCTTTTCAATTGCTCTGTATTTAGCAAGAAAAAATATACGAATTGAATGACTAAAATGATAAGATTGGGAAAGTTTTTTAATTGCGCGCCCAAAAGTACACGCAAAAAAGTATTTAAAACTTTAGTCATTCACAGCGAAAAGACCGAAGTTTTCTATAGAACGCAAATAAATGCATTTACCGCATTTATCATAATAAAAGAAATAATTTGAAGAAAACAGGAAAAAAAAATGGAACCCAAAACTAACATAGAGAAAAATTTGGTAAAGCAGCAACTGTTCTGCAATGAATGAAATAAGTAGCAAGCGTTGGAAAATTGTGCGCCGACAAATTTATAAGTGCGGCAAATTCGAGTTTTCCTTTTGGCACAATTTTAATACACAATGCGAAGCGAAGTGGCGACTACATTTCCATTTCAACCGCAATGTTTTCTCTACTCTTACTGCTTCATTTCTCTTATCCTGGTTTCTTCAGCTTCAACATGGTGCACAGCTGACTCAAGTTAACCCCAATTACAGTAAATGCAAAAGGACGGCAGTGATGACAACGATAGCGATGTTGTATCATTTTTATACTATTCATAAAACGTGAAATGGTCTATTAGCTTTCTGGCGATTCATGTAACATCTTAAAGGAATTGATGGGCACCACATGAATAAGCATCAGCTGACACCTTTCTCTGCCTGTCTATCTGAGACAAACTGTTCCATTAATATTTCAGCTCAACATCTTGAAAAAAATTAAAGAAATCGAAGTGACCAGTAAAGTAAGAATGAAATTTTGGATTCTCGATTTATTCATCATAAAGTTAATTTTTAATCTTTTTTATCTCTAGTTCTACAAGAGAGCATCCATTTGAGCACCAAATACTGCTGATTAAAATTTTTAAAGCTCAAAGCACGCCCAGTTTTACCGCCCAAATAAGTGGAATATGTTTATTGTCATATCTTCTGACCGGTTGATTTATTGAATGGTGTAAAAACTTCGGTGCACACCGACGATATTATGCTGTTTTTTCTCTCTTTCCATCTTTCTTGCAACCAAAAATTTTGAAGTCGGTACACATACTAGTTAAAATTTTCCATGCGCCAAGCGAGAGAAGCAACAGCAACAAATAAATGGAAAATTTTAAAAAAATAAAAATAAATTGTTGCCGCAAGCATACATAATAAGGATAAGGAAGCGGTTGTTGTACGACCTCAAAATGAAACGAATGAATGGGAAAATGAAAGAAATATCAACCAAAAAATTAAAAAAAAAGCGTCATTGTCGATGTCGGAGGCGTAAACAAGTTTACGAATAGCTTAACGTGCAAATTACAACAATGAATGAATATTTTCAGCTTGCTTGCTAACTTCCTTCCGGTTTTCCTAACAAAATATAACGAAATTCGCTGCAGTTGCAACTTCTCGCGAAATAAAAGTAATTCCATACAATTTTTCTGTGCCGGCGCGTAAAATTCGCCACAGGTTATTGACATAAATAAAATAAAATAAAAAGAACGACGAATTTCGAAATACAAACAACGTTGAAAAAATAAAAGTGAAATTATGAAATGTAAACTTTAAGTAAAACTACTATTTTGTAGAAGTTTTGCAATTAAGCAGCAGAGTCGCAAATACTTAATGTTTCTTTGTTGCAGTTTTTTGTGAGCGTGAAAGTTCAGATTTTAAGTTTGCATTGAAGGCAGCCATGTAAAGTTTCTCTAACTACTCCTAACTTTAAATGAAAGTAAATTATTTCGTGTCTATATCGGTGAAAATAGAACCTTGATATATCAATTTCAATTATTTGAATGAAACTGTGTGAGTCCTAGACTGTAGAGAAAAGTCATCGATCTACAGACGTACACCGAAAAAAAGATTATGAGAATTAAGTATAATTAGGGTCAATTTTAAGATCATAATGCGTTCAGCAGAGAACTTCGCTCAATGATCACTGATAGATTTTCGATAATTTTTCTGCTTAACGCGTCCGCTCCATGATACTGATACCAAATTTGATGTATCATGATTCAATCAAATGTTTCTGTGTAAAACGAAGTAATAAATATTTAATTACATCCCTGAAAATTTTATC
>JAWNPW010000044.1:10223-29545 GCA_035078745.1 Diastata ussurica
AATTTCAGATTATTATCGAATAAATTGAATTTCACTGAATTTCGTGATCTGATTGATAAAATTTTATAAAATTTGATACCATTTCACACTCAATTTTGGAACATGCCTGATATATAAATATTTAATTTCATAAAAAAATATAATTATATATATATAATTAATATTATAAAACTTGCACAACCAACAGAGGATTCATATCAACAACAAGCTGTTATCGACAACGAGGCTGCTTTGCTCGATATACTTGACACAGCTGGTCAGGTTGAGTTTACGGCAATGCGTGATCAATATATGCGCTGCGGCGAAGGTTTCATAATTTGCTATTCGGTCACTGATCGTCATAGCTTTCAAGAGGCTTCCGAATATCGTAAACTCATTCAACGTGTACGTCTCACCGAAGACATTCCATTGGTCTTGATTGCCAATAAAGTCGATTTAGAAATTCAGCGCAAAGTGAGTCTTGACTTGAGTTCATTATTTCATTTTTTTTTTTTATCAATGTTAAATATTTCGATGCATATATGTAGGTTACTTTTGAAGAGGGTAGAAATCTAGCAATACAGTTTGGCTGTCCATTTTTTGAGACCTCAGCTGCATTGCGTCACTACATCGACGAGGCATTCTATACACTTGTACGTGAGATCAGACGTAAGGAACTGCAAAAGGTAAATTTTATTATGATATATATCAGATTACAATCATTTTACAAGTTCTATTTCATTACTTTCAGGCACTTGGAAATGGCACCAGCTCTGAAAAATTGACATCACGTCGCCGTAGTCGTTGGTGGCGTATTCGTTCAATATTTGCTTTGGTTTTTCGTCGACGTCGTAATTTGAATTAAAGAAACAACCGTGATTTTTTTTTTTCTTTAGCCGGCGTCTCGATACGCAATTTTTTTGATTGCTTCAAGCAAATTGCCAATTGACAGAACAAATTGAATCAAGTTGGCAATTTATGGCTTGAGATACCGTATTTTATATTTACATATATATTACCAACATGCTGCATTGCAATGAGCGATAATTTAGATTATTTTTTTTTTTTTTTTGTCGTCATTTCTCGTTACTCTCACAGTGGCAGCATCGCCGATAATTTTAGCAGTAACGCGTCTACTAAATTTAAAATGCTAAAATAGTTTAAAAATCCTAAACGACTTTTTCAAAATGACGATAACAATAACACACCAATGCCCACCATTAAAATATTGCCATCCTTTTCAATGAAATTTGACAATTGTTATGAAATCAAAAATTGCGTGTCGAGACGCTGGTTTAGTTACCTAATAGCGAATGAAATCATTAACTGTATATAACGCTATACCGTTATTGCTTATTCAAATTGTTTTCTTTTTCACTTTCTTTATCGATACGTAATTGTTTTAGCCTTTTTTTTTTTTTTGTTTTTTGTATGCTAAAATCAACGCCTCGAATCGGCCACATTCTAAAAGTATTAACAAAAAAAAAAAAAAAAAAAAAAAATGTGATAGTCAACTTTTAGAATTGCCCTTGCGGCCCAAATCCCTCAAGTTTAAGCCACAATTCGAATTTAATGTTTTTTCCTGGTATAACTTGTATAAAATAAGCGTTAATCATACGCGGTATCATTTTCATTCGTTGATTTTTCTTTTTTTTTATTTTTTTTTATTAGTTTTTTATGTTTTTTATCGATTCTAAGCTAATTTATCGCAAAGCAGATACAAATTAAACGCGGTTTGCAATTGATCGCGCTTATAATTCAACGCAATTTATCACGTGTACAACTTCTCGCCGCCCGTATTTGCTTGTCGCGTTGAAAACCACCTGTCCATAAAATATTGAGTACAATGACAACATAATTTAAACCAAAGTATGCTTTTAAATTGAAATTTGCTAGATTATTAGTTGACACGGAATATGAAGAAAGATTATAAGAATAGATTTTTCTTAATTTTAATTTTTGTTTTTTTTTTACCTTTGCGTTGAATTTTGCATGCGATGAATTGTTTGCGCTAAATTTGTCGCTAATGCTCTATTTTTTTATTTTTTTTAACTATTATTGACATTGTGCAATAATTTCTAAATAATAATAAAAAAAAAAAAAATTATAAAGCTATAAAATTTATCAACGCACTGTGCAAAAGTTCCCAAAGTATGTTATCAAACGAAAACAAAAGAATTTAATTTATATTTGTTAGTTATTAACTTCGAAATGTGTATATGTTTATGCCGATAGCTGTTTTAACAAAGAAATAAATACAAATTATGAATGATAATAATGGCATAATAGTATGTAAGAACTGTTTAATTTTTGATAATTGTCGTTAATTATTATTATTATTATTATAACTATTATTTGTTACAAACAAACATATGTATATTTTTTTTGTTTGAATGTTATTTAATATATTCGTTTCCAAGTTATACAATTTATGTATATGTAGATTAAAAATAATAAGCAAAAATTCGTAAACTAAAAGAATGCGCTAATTCGATATCAAATTTTAATGCGAAATATTGTTCAAAATCTAAATGTCCATTTCCGTAAATAATAAGCTGCTTCAAAAGCAGAGAAAATGAAAAAAAAAAAAAAAACTAAAATAAAAAAAGATTTGCACAAATTATAAATTGTTTCACGTCGAAAAAAAAAAAAAAAAATATTAGTCAAACGAAAAAAAAAAAATAATATTAGTCAAGCGGAAAAAAATATACAATAATTTTTGAGGGTATTTGAAATTTTTACGAATTCAAAATTCGCTTAAATTTTACTACATGCAAACCATTAAAAAAAAAAAAAAAAACAATAAACTTCAAAAATCCGTATCAAAATTTTGAAGTTCTAATTTTACAACTGTTACTGACGCAAACTATTTTCACTGAAAACAAAACAAAAAAAAAAAAAAAAAATAGACAAATTCAAAACAAATATTTATAAATAATTATATATACATACATACATATTGAGTGATAGTTATTTGAATTCTCAAAAAAAAAAAAAAAAAACAACATTAAACAAAAAAACTTTATATTTATCTAAAGAATTGTTGTTAACGATTCTGTCTCATATAGGGAGTTGCATCGTTGGTTATCAAATACGTTTGCAAATATGAAATTGGGATCAACATTCATTCGAACGAGCAAAAAAAAAAATAGTGAAATTAAATTTGTTTGATTTGCGTAAAAAAAAAAACAAATATATATATATAAAATATTTATAAAATTGTTGACATTTACCAAATAAAAATGAATAATAAAGATATGTATTTATTTTAAATATAATTTAATTTTATTTATTTGTATTTTCAGTTTGCTGCAATTAAATTTTAAATTTAGCTTATAATTTATTTATACAGATTTGTTAGTTTACTGTTATTTAATATTTATTTAATTTGAATATTACAAAATGTATTTTATTTTTTTTTTTGTTTTGTTTTTTTTTTTTTTTTTTTTTTTGTTAACAACACAAGTTCCTTTTCGCTCATTATTGTTATTGTGCAATTTTAAAAGAGACAACTATAAGCATTTTATATATATATAATTTTTTTTTTTTTTTTTGTAATAAATTTATTTAATTTTATATATTATTATTATTATTATAATTAATTTTTATAAAGCTATCAATTTTTGATATAAAAAAGAAAGAAAGAAAAGAAAAACGACAACTGTGAGAAATTGTTTAAACTGCAATGTTTATATGAAATGTCAATATTCGAAAGAAAAATTAGTTTAAAATATAAATGTATTTATTGCATTGCATCACATTTAATCGATCGTTTGAACTGATGCATCATTTTCGTAGTTATATACATTCTTTATGTCGTCTAACTACAATTATTTGAATTTGTAGCTAAAAATATCGACTTTATTGAAAAACATTTAAGAATATTTATCGAAATAATGCATGGAAAATAATTCAAATTAATAATACAAAAAAACAAAAATTAAAAACAAATATCGAGTTAGATGTAAACAAACGTTTAAAGATATTCATTGTGAAAACAAACAAAAAATTGATGTATTGAAAGATAATTCAACAAAAAAAAAAAAAAACAAAAAAAAAAAAAAAAAAAAAAAAAACAAAACCCTTTTTAAAAGTCAACTCAATAACTACAAATCGTGTTTTTTTATTTTTTTTATTAAAGCAGTACTCAGTAATAGTTGCCAATACTATTGTACATTGGCCATTAGTAAGTCGTTGTAGCTAAGCTAATTATATAAGTAAAAAGATTTTCAAACAAGTGTTAATGAATATTATTATAAATGAAAAAAATTGTGTGTCGTTATCGGGTATGTCATGAAATTCGTTTCGAATGGTTTCGTTTCGTTTCGAAAACGATTGAACGCAAACGTATTGTAACTGCTCTGTGTGTAAACTTTTAATAATGATGAACAATTAATCGAATGCGAATGCCAACAAGTTCAAACGCTTGACCTACTACTTTTTATATTAATTTTATTTGTTCGAAACTCATTGACAAACTTATGCGGTTACGATTCGAATCTCAAGATATGACTGTCAGGCACTTTTTAGTGAAATGAAATCCACTAAATTTGCGTATTCTAAATGGTTTGAATTTTACACACATACAATTTGTAGTGAATTCATTTCATTCAATTTTGGAATATGCCTGATACGTGACACCCAAGATTTCAGTCTTTTAAGTGTATGAATAGTTTGGTTGCTTTTTAATTTAATTTTTAAAGTTGCACGGCTTGTGTTCGAGATTCCATGCCCATTTTCGAAAACATGTAAAATACAACAATTGTTAGCAAAGACTATCACATGATTGATTCTTTTATATAGAATGATGGAAATATTTGGCCATAAAAAGAAATTTTCAACGTTTGACAGGTAATGCTATATTGATTTTATATTCAAATGAGTTGCTTGTAGGACGTGATTTCTATCCATTTCACATATCCTCGAAAATGTTCAGTATATTACAACTATTCTGTTGGAACTAGAAATAACTTCCCTATATATATTACATAAAGTAAATATTATAAAAATATGACATTTTTATTGTGCGTATCTTTAAGCAGAACTTGAGCTTTGAAGTTGGAAATATTAATTAATTATATATGCGTTAAAATACGTTAGAGTTTTTAAGTTTTACATTTAATGGGTTAGTTGAATTGATATTGAATCGCAAGGTGCTGTCAGAAATTGTAGTAAAATTTAATTTAATCTCGGAAAACATATTTCGATAGATTCTAACAGTTTCATTGTGTTTAGAATTATGTATAACAGTTAAAAAATTACAGATTTAAATGAGTCATAAAAAAAATATTAACTACTACATAAAAACCAAGTGGCAAAATATATTAAAAATCACAAGCTACAAAATATTCAAACTAATAGCAAACACAGATACGAAAACAATAAAATATATTATTAAGAAAGAAGAAGAAGAAGAGCTGGTTGGTTGGTTGTTCAACACAGATTATCGCCAATTAAATTAGCTTATCAGTGTGTGTGTGTGTGTGTATGTGTTTGTTTGTTTGTGAATTGTTTTTATATGTACATCCAGTAGTACATCCAGTAGTAGATGATAATTCAATGGAAAAGTCAGTGATCCCATAAAACATACATATAGATTCTTGAACAGCAACATCTCTACGTCTGTTACTATGCAAATTATTCGCATAATTTTCAATTTATAGTTTTAAAATTTTGTACATATGTATATACTTCTACCTATACTAGTTAGCTTACGCCTTAAAATCATTGGAATCGGGTAAGATTTTGATATAGCTGCCATATAAAGTGAAAAATCGAAAAACTAACTTTATGGGGTAAACTTTTTTCTTTGATGAGATAAATGCTGGTTTAAATTTCATACATAACCATTAATCAAGTCGATCAAAGAATTGTGACTGAAAATTTATTCGATCGAGTGAACCACTGGGGCATATGGCCAGGGTTGTTTTGTAACAATGAAAGTTTATTTGTAGTTTACCCTTCACCGCGGGTTTATTAAGTTTGTGTATCTGTTTGCAACACCCAAAAGGAGTGACTAGAGACCATTGATTTGCATCGATAAAGAAATCGATCTAGAAATGTCCGTCCCTCCATCCGTCCGACCGTAAACAAAAACTAGATAGTAAGAGTTGAGATAATCGAACCAAATTTGGGACACAGACTCTGTATATGTGGCCCATTTGAAAGTTTAAAGCGTTTTTTGAGCGGACCATTTTTTCGGGTACCTCCAGCACTCCGATGTGTGTTTTTATGATGTTTTTGAAACTTTTTTGTTCATAAATCCCATAAAATACAATATTTTCTTATGAAATTTTGACGATCAATGATATAAATATGCTGTACAAAACTGGGCGTGATTCGTCCACTTTTCACCATTTTAATCGAATATTTGTCATTTTAAAAGAATTGAGCAAACGAACTTTTTACAAAAATTTTCAACCAAAGAGGTTGACTTAAAGATTATCGTTCAAATGCAAATATAGAATGTGAAGGGTATTTAAGTAGTCGGTTCTAACCGACTAAAACGTTCTTTATGGTTTTTATATGTACTTATATTTCTTAAGGTTTAAGCTGTTCATCATACAAATGTATATCAATCGAAATCGGATTGAAGCTTCGGTGGACACCGAAGTATGTAATACTTCATTATTGGTTTACTTAAAAGTATTTATATATTTTGAATTATTTTTTGAATTTTTAATTGAGTAAAAAACAATATGCAATAAATTTAAATACACATATATTTGTTTATTAGATTTGTATAATTTTTTTTTCATGTCATTTATTTACAACTTTATCTTTTTAGTGTAATTTCATTAGTTATTTAATTGCAATATTTTAATTAATTAATTATATCTATTATTTATCACTTCAATTTTGAACATTCGCAACGTTCTTTGCTTTTTTTGAATGCATTTTTATTTATTTAAAGTGTAGAATGAATTAAAGAAAATAAACGCTTACCATAAATTAATACGCTCAGAGCTTTTAAATAGGCAACAGTATTATGCACTAATGGACATGGAGAACATGGCAGTAAGTTGAAATAGAGCAAACAACCAAATGCAACGTGTGTTCGACTTAATTTATTTGATTCTTTTGTTTGCTAAAGCAGATTTCGAACGGTATGTATTTGTCATCTGACATGTCACTTTTTGCGAATGGTGAATACTTTAAATAAACTCACCATTCATGTCAGATGACAAATACATGCCGTGTGAAACCTGCTTTAAGAATAATTCTCTTGAGTCCGAAACACATTATCGTTTGTCTGACGGTATCTTATTGGATGCGCTCTTATTGATTGTTTTAAGGTTAAGGCTGCTAAGACGAAGATTCTTATAACTTTCATATTTAACTAATTGAATGCTCAATTAATAACTGCAGGTTGGATTTTGTTGATGAAGTTAAATGGCTTGGAATTATTGTAAATGAAAATCGATCCATTGATAAACATATTTCAAGTCTTTCTTCTAAAGTTGGGTTGATCTGAATTGTTCTATATGAATATCTGGCTCACTAAACACACCAGCATTGATGATTCATTGTATCAAAAAAAAAAACAAAAAAAACTGTCCTTTTTTTGTTTGTTCCAACCATATAATTTGCTATATTTTTTACCACCGATTTAGAGAACATATTGGTTGTTGTTTAAACAGAAGGTTGTAGGAATATAGGGACTGAGGAAAGTGATTGGATTAGAATGAATTTGATAGCTAGATAATGGTTGAAATAACACAGAGACACAACTTGTAAGTGTTGAGTCCCACATCCCAAGGAACCCATTTCTGTTGGACAGCAGTCAACTGAATCGAATCTGACGGATATTATTCTGGTAGTTAAGACTTTTTGGTTCATTAACAAGTCAATTTGACTTAAGATTATTTTTGCTACTCTAGAAAATAATTTAATTGCGTCAGTCTTCTTACTTGAGAGCCCTTTTTTTAATTTTACTAAATTGTTCTGGAAGTGCACCCACAACCAAATGCACGACTTTTGCGTCATCCAATAGACAGAAAAGGCAATTGTAAGATGGAACCATTCAACAAAACAAAATTGTTGATAGATTGAACCTGTTCGGTTTTTTCCACGGCAAATTAGAGAACACAAAATTTTTATATTTTTTATAGTTTTTTTTTTTTTTTTTTTCTTTTATGTTTATTATATAATATGTATGTATTAGTAAAATATTTTTTTTGTTTTAAAATTTTTTTTTTTTTGTTTTTTTCATTTATTTTTTGTAAGGATTATTATGCGAAATATGCATAATAAGCGCTTAAAATTTAAAATTAAAAAAAAAAAAAACGAACACCAATCTTATTACACGAAAAAATTTGTTTAAAAATTAAAGAAGAAAATAATTTAATGACGATATTTTAGAGCGGAAGCAATAATTTTACGACAACTGAAAAATTTGACGTAGTTAAAAAATGTTTCATACTTTTTTTTTCTTTTCATTTTTTCCCTTTTTTTTTTTTTTGTTTCCGCTTTATTTCATGTGCATTTGTTTTGTTGTTTGTTAGCTCAACTAAAACGAAATGCAATTTGATTTAAAACTGTTTAATGTGCTTCTTCAAGAGAAAGAAACGGCATTTGCGTTAATTAAAAAAAAAAAAAAAAAAAAAAAATCTTATGGAATTTGATGCTTAACGGATCAGCAAAAAAAAATTATTGCAATGCGATTTTTACAATAGTTCTCTTTTAGTATTTTTTTTTTTTTTCTTAATTTTTTTTTTTTTTTAAGTTATGATTCTTGAAAAAGTGTAAATTGTGTAGAGTCCATTTAACGCTGTAAATGATAGCCGCATATATAGTTACAATTTGCAACAATTATTTTTTTCTTTTTTTTGTTATATTTTTTTTAGTGTTTTTTTGTTTTTTTTTTTTTTTTTAAATCGAAGAAAAGCATTTGCATTTGTTTGTGTGAATTTTATTCTGGTTCGCGTTTTGAAAAAAATACAAAAAACGCGCATTTATAAAATCATAAAAATATTTTTTATGAAAAATACATATACATTAATAAAAAAAATCGCAATAAAATTTGTTATGCTTTGATTTCTTTTTTTTTTTCCTTTTTTTTTTTTGTGTTACTTTTTGCCAGAGAGTTCTGACTCACGAAGAAGTTTTGCAAATGATTTGAAATGTTCTTTTTGTGTGTTTATTTTTTTATTGAATTTTTTTTTTCATATGAAACTTGATTGAATGCACTAAAAATATGCTTGTTGCGATAGTACTTGTTGTTGTTGTTGTAGTTGTATTGGCGGTTTATTTTTTTTAAATTTATTTATTTGTGTTCAAATTTCTTCACAATATATACATATATATATTGATACATATATATATATATTTTGTTTTTCTTTTTTTTTTTTTGTTTGTTTTGTTGTTTTTAAATTTTTATTGTATGTAGTTATCTAAAATAGTAATAAACCATTCAGTATTATAAAAAAAATGTTAATTTCTTTAACACTATCATAATCATCAGTTTTTTTCGGTAGTAAAAAGTAGCAAAAATCAAAAAACACCTTCAACACTGCAGCTGTGTGTGTGTGTGTGTGTATATGCGTATGTGTGTGTGTATATAATATTAGCACAGCTAAGTTGGCAGCACTGTGCGATTAAACTTGTTGTTTGTTGCATTTTCCGTTGAAACTTGCTTGGTTTTTTGTATTTTTTTTTTTATCATTTTAAATTTCTGATATCTTTTACATATACAGACAGTAGACGTTATTGTTGTTTATTGTTTGGTTGGTATAAGTATTAGTGTTTGTTTTTTTTTTTCTTCTCTCTATCTTCGAAGTTCGTTTTTTTTTTTTTTTTTGCAAAAAGTTTTGTTTTTTGTTTTTATAATATGTATCATATAATTTTTTTTTCGAAAATGTTGTTGGATTTTTCATATTTTTAAAATAATAATAGTAATAAAAAAAAAAAAAATATTTATATTGTTGGTGTTGTTGTTGTTGGTGTTGCTTTTTCAATCAAATCCGCATTTGAAATGATGCCCGGTTTTGAAAATTGTTCTTCTTGTTGTTATAGCAGCAGCAGCGGGAGGAGTGTGTTTTGTTTATTTTTTATTTTCCGGATTTTCCATTTTCTTTTAAATATGTGTATTTTATTTTTATATGTTATATTTTTTGTGTGTGTGTGTGGTGTGTGTGTGTGTATATATGTGAGTTTGCTCTTTTAGAGCAAAAGGCATTTGGTCTTCTTCCTCTTTTTGACTTGTAATGCAGCTCTGGTAGCCGTTTCAAAAACATCTCGAACACCCTCTTTGGACTTGGCCGAACATTCCAAATAGGCAAAGGCATTGATTTTTTCAGCCATAGCGCGTCCCTCTTGCGGTTTAACGGGCTCCTGCTTCATTTTTGATAGATCCTATACCACGAAAAACAAAAAAAAAAAAAAAAAAACCCGATACAAATTAAAAAGAATTCAATTATAATTTATCAACAACAACAACAATTGTTTAAAACAAGTTTCACACGGCATGTATTTGTCTGCTGACATGTCACTTTTTACGATTGGTGAATACTTTAAATCAGTCTTTGCCAGCCTTTGCTCTTAAGAGCTCTCTCGATTCATACGTATTTTTACGCGCTCTCGTTTAATTGCTATTGAGACAGCGTCGACACAACATCGACAGTGCTTTTTATGACACTCCACGGCGAGAAATTGATTGTATGAAAATGGCGCGGTGAAGATATGCAAGAAAAATATTTTATAATTTCAAATGCTTTTGAAGTGCATGCCTTGCGTTTTAAGCAATCCTTCGTTTTTAAAGAAAATTTCTCTTAGATTTATTCGTCACTTTTTTCTTGTACAAATTTTTGGGAACAAATTTTTTCCGTTCTAAAGTTCATCTGCCCGAAGTAACGCAAATTATTAAAGTCAAGCAATTTGAAAAATGTTTTCTTTTACAAGAAGTTACGATGAAAGCATTGATATTAGTATTTGGGTTCGCATATATTTACATTTTTCAAATTTCTTTCAAATACTTAAATTTGATGAATTTTTTTTTCAGTGCACAATTCTCTCTGCTCACCAACATACGCTTATTTTCATTTTTGGCAAACACTGCTTTAAATGAACTCGATGAGTTCATGTGACATGCCGTGTGACACCTGCTTAAGGCGTCAACACACGACGTGACTTGTTCATATAATCTGTCAGTTTTTGCGAATGGTGAGTTAATTAAAAATATTCACCATACGCAAAAACTGACAGATCATATGAGCAAATCACGTCGTGTGTTGACGCCTTTATTATGTCATTTCGAAAAAAATAATCAAACTTACCCTAATCGTATTGGGATCATTTCGTAAATCTTTCTTATTTCCTACCAAAATGATTGGAACATTTGGACAAAAATGTTTGACCTATAAAAAATGAAATGTTTTAATCCGAAATTATTTAAATTCGTTTGAAAAAAAAAAAGAAGAAAATTCAATGAAATTTACCTCTGGGGTCCATTTCTCAGGAATATTTTCTAATGAATCTGGCGAATCAACTGAGAAACACATAAGAATAACATCCGTATCTGGATAGCTCAGTGGTCGAAGTCTGTCGTAGTCTTCCTGTCCAGCGGTATCCCATAAGGCTAATTCGACCTTTAATTAACAAAACACAAAAATACGTTAACGTTTCAAATATCAATAATTATAAATAAAGTTTTCTATATACAACATATTAAGAAGGCATTAAACTGTGATCGATCAATGAACAATTATCAATCCAAAACAACCAACGAAACAAACGAGCCAACCAACAAAGAGGAAGTGTGCATTATTAAACAATAAAATACGAATAAATAATAAACGATATCGGAAATTCCATAAACATTAATCAGACGACAACGACGACGATGACGACGACGACGACGACGACGACGCAGATGACAGCAACGAAAACGACGCGCGCAATATATTATAGCCTATGAATGCGCTCAGTTGAGCAATCGAATTATACTCAGCCATTTAATCAGTCACTCAGTCATTCTGTCATTCAATAAATGTTATCCAAACACAAATAAAACTCAAGCACATAAGAATGAATGAATGAATATAGCAAAAAAATTTCAATTGGAACAACAATAAACACATAAGCATCTTTTTAATTCGATTCGATTCGATTAAAATTCTTTTTAGGATTGCAAAAATTTTTCATTTTTCTTTATTATTTATTTCAAGCTAAAATAATAATTGAGAGCAAAAAGAAAGCGCAACGCACGATGGATGGCGCGATTGAAAGTCAAGTCGAGACGCGTCGAAACGAGTAAAGTCAGAAAAAAAAAAAAAACAAAAAATTCAATTATGTAAACATTAAATAAAATACAATAACAAAATTTATTTCGAGATACAAAGCAAAGTGCGCAGGAGACGAATGTTATAAATAATATAAACAAATCGTAAAGGAAAGTCTTTAAAAATCAAATTATGATTTTGAACCTACAAAAAAAAAAAAAAATACATCCGTCCGTCATATAGCAAATTGAATTTTGTTTTTTTTCATTTTCATTTCTTAAATGAAATTACAATTGGATAAAAAGAAGAACCGATATAAAAAATTAACTGAGCGCGCACACACACACACACACACACACACACACACACATTCACACAAACATTCACACAAACAGAGAGCGCATTGAATATTGTTGCCAGATTGATGTAAATTTTCTCAAAGAAAGTCAGATATGTATTTTCACTGCGCATCAGATCAGATGTGAGGAATGCTGTCCCGAGTTTTATTGGTTGTAGTTTCAAGAATTATATTAATGTGCGTTATCTACTTTTTTTCGATGCTTTAGTTAGGACTGAATCGTGCAGATTCCTGCTTAATAATTTCGCTTTTACCAGATCAGATAGAAACCCGCATTTCATTATTCCTAGAATCTATAAGTGAGTTTTCGAACGCTCTGGCATGGTAGTTGTTGTGAGGCTATGGAACAGATTCAACGTTGAGACATGTCGGTTCACTTTTTCGATTGCGTGTTTTCAGAAGCGATGTCTTGGGCAGTTGGAACTACCGACTAACTGAGTTTGCTGGTAATTTATTGGTTCCACGTTGCTACTGATTAGGTGAATTGTACTGCTTTGGTGTGTGCAATAGATATTAAGTTTATAATTAAGAATTGAACATTTTCGCGATAGAATTGGCCTATGGCTTTATTTGTATTAATGAGAAATAAATGAAATGAAAGTGTAATTTTTGGCAAATTAACCCAAAGAATTAAAAAATATGATAAAATTTCCATAACAGAAACATTTTCTAAATTATCGATATGTAAAAAAACGTGTTAACTACAGGGTGATTCATCGTGAGATACTTTTTTCAATAGGAATTTTTTGTTTAGAAAGTCTATAAATTATTTAGCTGTATTACGAATATCAACGTGCCACGAGAAATGTATTTTGTGTGCTTAGCATAACTTATGGTCCATAAATCAGTGAACAGTTCAATATCATTTAATGGATCATGGTGCAATTGCCGACCAGATCATATGATATCACATCTTTTGGTTTTTTCCTAAAGTCTCCAAAGTCTACATGGTTAAGCTGGGAACGATTGTGGGATTGGAAAACAACATTACTCGCGTCATCGCAAAAGTAGCGCTTCGGCATCGACCATATTAGCCGCAGTTACAGCCAACATTTGAAAGAAATAATCATTCAAAAATAAGTTTAAAGAATGGGGTTATCACCTAATCAAATTGAATTTATTTTTTTTTGAAAAAAGTACCTTTAAATGAATCATCCTAAGCGCAAGTTTTTGTGAAATCATATCAAAAGTTTGCCTTCGCATCATTGCTTTTAAAATTTATGTTCGTAAAGGTCTATCAGTCACATTCTGAGTGAAAGTGTTTTGTATTCCACAACCGACAAAAAAATGTAGCAATATTTTGTCGGATTCAAATTTCAGAACACGAGAAATTCTTTCAATTACAAATTCACTCGGATTCGGATTCCAAAAAATACCTGTATAGTTTTTTTCATACAACTTTTGACAAAGTTTTTTAGTTTTATGAGAATTCTTTTATATTCTATTTCTGAAATCCACCTTTTCCCAATTTTAACGTTTTTTTGTTTTTTTTTTTTTTTTCAAAGTTTCAAATGTGAGCATTTGAAAAAACATTTTTATAATTACCAGAGTACATTGGAATTTCTAAAATTATTTTTTTATTAACTATAAATTAAGTTTTTAATCATTTCTGGCTATTGTGTAGCCTTGATCTTGTAGAAAGAAAAAAACGATAGCAAAAAAACATTTGAAAAGGGGAAACACACACATTCTACACACTCAACAACTAGAACAATGTCTACAATTTTAGGGTATTCACTTCACTTCTGGAATTCCAAAAATTGAAAGTTTTCTTTCATATTTTTATTTATGTGTCATATCAAGAAGAAGGCCAAACCTGCTATGATGTCAAATATATACTAATAAAATATTATATGAAAAAATTTCGATTTAGAGATGGGCGCGAGGAGCCGGTCTTTATTTCGTGGCCCTTGAAAACCTTGAAAAATATACATATCTACAATCGAATATAATATATTAGTTTCGGGCCGGTAAGGGCTATGATTCAAAGATATTCCTACCAGGCCGCAAAAATTACGTCCACGCTCATCTCTTATTCGATACTGTCAATAAAATGATTTCATTTGTTGAAACGCAAAGCTTTTCCAGAGTTTCAACTTTTATATTTCATCAACTATGTACGGGAGACAAAGCAATTGGTACTTCAGTTTCTTTCAAAATTAAATTGTAGAGATTGTAATTGAGGTTCGGGAAAATAAAAGCATAGTAATATAGCAGGTAGATATGCTTCGAGACTTGGTCTCATATACAACTACTTCTGTCGAAGTTGTCAGAACAAAAAGGAGAAGGAAATCATTCTTCACTATCTCTGCCTTTGTCCAGCTCTCGCTAGACGTAGACATACGACACTGGGTGAGTACTTCTTTAACGATCTGACCTAGTGTCCACTGATATCCCTGATATGGTTTCAGTTAAACTAATTTTCGATTTGTTTTCGGGGGTTTTTAAGCCTGACTGTATTATCATTACGGGTCTACTATGGCCTAAATAGGTGCTCTCTGATTCAGAGGAAAATGCCACTACAACCTAATCTAATGTAGCGAGGCAACAAGTGGAAATTTGGTTGAAGACACGACAAGAAACTTTCTAAATACGGCTGATGACGATTAAACTATATCTAGTAGACTTTGTCACAACACTCTAATTGTTTTATGTACGTAAGTGTCTGTGTGTGTTTTTTATTTATTCTTTTTTTTTTGTATTCTTAATTGGCGGTTCAGAGCTTATCTTTACTTTTTCCATGAATTCAATTTTTCTTTATAAGCGAATTCTATTCATGCGATATTTTAACGTATCTCTAGCGTTAAAATAAAGATGTTTAGGTGTATATATGACGAACTGACTGACTGACTGACTGACTACATTGATGCAATAATAGAAGGTTCAAATTTCTGTTTATCTTTTAGAAATGTTGTCTAGCACAAATAGAAAAATGCCATCCACGTTCAGCTGGCAACACTATTTGAACGTTCAAAGTAAAAACGAAATGAACACATTCAAAGTAAACACGTATATATGGATGTTTGTTGATGAGACCAGGTAGAGCGCGTTTTGGGGGAAGGAAGGAGCTTGTATGAAATACGAAATGCGCAACAGACTTGAGCGTAAGAAGAAAAATATTCAACAATAGAGCGGAGGGTAGGCGCTGTGTATAGTGAAAGCTGTGTGTGCAGTTCATACATGTGTGTCTGTGTGTGTGTGTGTGTGTGTGTGTGTGTGTGTGTGTGTGTGTGTGTGTGTGTGTGCGTAAGCGTGTAGCTATGTATATGTATGGAGTCAAGTGTGCGGTATGATTTTTTTTTTTTTTTGCATGAAATTTCCGACAAATTGTTATGAAAATTGTCGGATTTTGTATAAAAAAAAAAAAAAACAAACACACTTTTCAAATATCTTCTTCTTTCTCGACAATTTTTTACCCTTCTTGATGATGCGGGCCAAACAACAATGGCGGGCGTTTGTGAAACAAACAAATTGAAACGATCCTTTGCCTTTATTTCCTCCCATTAATACGTTTTATTAAAACAAAAAAAAAATTTAATTTTTTTCGTTAATTTCGTCACAAGTTTCGATTGGGAACATCAAATTTGTGAGTCAACTCACAGCTTTTTACAGCATGGGGTATAAGCAAACAACAACAACAACAAAAACAACAACAGCACTATGGTATTTGAACGTAAGAGGAAACGACAAAACCGAGGATCGTGAACATATGACGGAAAAAAAAAACACATACAAAATAAATAAATGAATGAATGAATAAATGGAGAAAAAGGCAAAAAGCGAAATATTTTTACACTTTTTTTTTCTCGAGCCCATTCTTTTTTTTGTTTTTGTTGCTGTTGTTGTTGTGGAATAAGCGGTGCTGCGACGGTGGGTGGTGGTAAATAGAAGAGACATGAGATCGCTAGTCAATTTCAATGCTGCTGCTGGTTTGCTGCTGCTGACTGACACAAAGAAAAAGGCAGAAAATTAAAAAAAAATAAAAATAAAAATTAAAAAAAAGAATTATGCGAATAACATTGTATTTGTTGTACATATATTAATATAATGATTATTATAAAATGTTGTAGAGTGAAGATCTGTTATATTGAAGTATGATTTTTTTTTATTTTTTCTCAAAACTACAAGATGTACATACATACATATAATGCAGCAATCAATTGTACATATATATATATTGAATTGTTTTTGTTATCTTAACAACATACATACATATGTATATATATATATATATATATATATTTCATGTAACAAAAGCGCACAGTATATGGTTTGGAATGTATAAACAATTTGTTTGATTAAAAGATTTGAAACAGATCAAATAAACGACGTGGAATTTTATGCTACGAACGGAACGAATAAAGATGATTATATTTTTCAAACCTGCTATCAGTTTGCGAATATTTGAAACGTGAGTACATCAATTCTTTGTAATTGCGAGTCACTAATAATAAGTATAAAAATGAGTGCTTAGAGAGAGAGAGAGAGACCGAGATCAAAAGAAACAGAGAGAGAGAGATAGAGAGAGAAAACCTTTGAAACGACGAATGCACAGTATTTAATTAACATTAAATATATTTTCATTGCTGCCCTTGGGCTATGCGTTGATCACTAAAACGTTTATTTCAACACACTTTAGAACAAGAACGCTTCCTCAGGGTGTATTCACCACGATTTGCTCATGAACGTTCGCAAAGCAACAAACACACAAAAAAAAAAAAAAAAAAAATTGATGAAAAAACACAAAAAAAAAGCAACTATGAAAATAATGCATAAATGAACAAAATATGATTTAATAATAATAAAAATAAGAGGGGAATGCTTTTGGAAATTATATTTTGAAACCGAAAATAAAACAATTATGAATGCCACAAACACACATACACACAGACACACACACACACACACACAGTTAGACAAAGCCAAACACTAATGAAGGGGACCAAACAAATTAAGGCTATATGATGTGATCTTATGGTATAATTACCTGTTTGCCATCGACTTCGATGTCTGCAACGTAATTCTCAAAGACGGTTGGAACATAAACTTCTGGGAATTGATCTTTGCTGAAGACAATCAGAAGGCAAGTCTTACCGCAGGCACCATCGCCGACAATCACCAATTTCTTGCGAATCGTCGTCATTGGTTCTGCAACACAATTGAAGAAACGCATTTCATGAATTCTGTGCTAGTTTATTTCAATTTGATTTTCGATTTTCGAGACTTTCAACAATATACGAAATTCGAAGAAAACAAAAAAAAAAAAAAAAAAAAAAATTATATATGCAAAAAAAGACCACACAACAGTCACGAATAAAAATTTCGTATGGAAGGAGATGCGGACGCAGCACGAAAGTGAGTATGTGCAAATATTCACTGCGGACAACGACAACGACGACGACGATGAACGAAGAAGCACTTGACGAAAATTGAAATTTTACTTATTTTTGCTTCAATAATTTTGTTATTAATATTTTATTTATCTTTTTGCCATTCGTTGCATTTACGGTTCGTATTCAATATTTTACTACATCCGCGCTCGTCTTTATTGTGTGTTTCGTTTGTCCAACGCCGTAGTAGTCATACATAGGTTTAGCAAACGGCTATGCCCCACCGACGTCTTCTCCATCAACAGCTTCCATTCGTTTTGTGTGTGGAATTTTTTCACTTCTCGTTAAACTTTTTTTTTCTTTTTTTTTTTTGGTTTTTTGTACTTTAGCTTCACACTTACAAAATTTATTTTATATTTTTTGCAACACTCAGTACAAATTCGATACTTATTTGTTTAAATAAATGGCACTAACGAATCGATTCTTACTTTACTACCGTTTTTTGTTACGTATAAAAATTATTACAATTAAAAAACTCGAATTTCTTTTTCGATTTCAAAAATTTTCTTTTCATGCAAAGTCTTCTGACAACGCCTTTTAACTTTAATATGAAGTGCGAGCGAGCGAAAACAACGAACAGCGGACGAGAGATATAGTCATCGTCGCCATTTTGATTTTTCGCTTTAAGCGTTCCAACTACGTTCATTTCACAGCAGGCCAAATGTAGCGAATGTGTTTCGTTTTCATTTATGTTTGAGGGTCTTACCTTCTTCAAATCTAAACTTTATTTATTGTTATTCCAGAAGTAGCTAGTCAATTGATGTAAAGAATAATCGAACAAGAATAAATTATGAAAATGAAGAGCAGTGGTTGGGCCTCTTAAGAAAAAGCCGCCACAAGCAACAGTCCAGCTGTGTTTAATATATATTGCATGCAATTTCAATAACATATTGTAACAGTCTCTATTAAATTTTAAAGAAATTATTTATGGAGTCCGAATTGAAAACTGCAATTTTATACTTTTTTCAATTTAACAATTATTATTTATCGAATTTTTTTTCCAATTTTTTTGAAGCTTTAAAATTTTACCACTTCCAGTGGCTTTAAAAATTATCTTAAAACTGTTGTTATGTTTAAACATCTGAAATCCAATAATTTTTCATTAATTTAATTTAAAAATACAATATACGAACCGGAAACTAATTAAGTTCGAGTGAATTGAGTGATTCATAGATGACACCTGTGTAATTTTTAATTTTTTTGAGTGATTTTTTCCTGTGATTTTCCATTTAAAAATATATGACAACGCCGCGTGATTTTATTTCATCAATACTTTGCAATTTCAGTGCAAAAATCAAATTACAAATGCAAATTTCGCCTAGAAGGAGTGACCGGAGACCCTATAAATTATATACATAAATTATTGATCAGCATCAG
>JAWNPW010000046.1:11039-26308 GCA_035078745.1 Diastata ussurica
CGAATTTTCAAGCACATCGTTCTTATTCCGAGAATGTCTAACATTAATTTTTTTATTCATATTTTAATAAATAAATAATGCTTATTGTTGTAAAAGCAGAAAAAAAATAAAAATTAAGTTCGTTCGTATTGAAAAATTTTTTCTATCAGTGTAGCAAGTCAAACTCGAGCGAAATAGACAAATCGATCATTCTTCAAAAATACAAATCATTTTTTCATTCTCTCACCAACGCATACATATGTATTTGCATTATTGAGGTTGACTCGATATATATATTTATTCATGAGTGTCTCGGACAATTCACGAATCAAAAAATTAAAAAAAGATGAGAACACGAAAAAAGCTTCTTGACTGTACGAATAATGCTTCCACTGGTATGAATAAGAATGTGATTCACATTTCCTTGATTTGCATGTGTCTGCGAGTTGTTTTTTTCAAATGAATGCTAATGCTCTTTTTGGCATGAGTGCGAATAAAACTTCCTAATGGTTTTTTTAACATGTAACTTCATAGGTAGGTTGATTGTATTCAAGCATCGGGATAATTTTTAAAAGTTTTTAGAAAAATGTGATTATCGCACAAATATTTCCATAGATAACAAACTTGTGGCTTGATCTGTAAAGTTTCAAGAACCAAAAAGAAGAAAAACTTGTGATATTCTTATATTGTTTGACCGCTATATTTGAATCTGATACGATCCTGTCTATTTTTAATGCTAAACAACTCCTACAAAGTATATGCAATTGAAGACACGACACGCGTCGTCAATGTCGTTAAAGTGTAGTCATCGTGATGACTATCGTGATTGTGATGTGTTTTGTTAGAATCAGCTGTTGCAAGTTGCTATTGTTCTGAATCGGCATATTAAACAAAAACATTTTCTGGTTGCAGATATGAAAGACAAATGGTTAGAATGAGAATTTTCGAGCTGTGGTCATGTTCAACCATCACTTTTACATTATAGTGGTCTACGCAGCCAATAATTGAAACTGGTACTTCCGTGATGGTGATTTCGCTTAAAGCGGTCTACGCAGCCAAAAATTATCGACAACTACAACAAAAACTTTATATAAAAAAAACCGCCGAGTACAAAATTAGTACTGCGGTACGCAGTTGGAAGCATTAATTGTTGTTTGTGGAATGTGGAAAAACTATTGTGAATAGTGTGTTGATTAGGTTCACTTAAGCGAAAAGCATCGATTGGCTTTTCACTTGGCTCTTGTTGATGTTGTTGTTGTTCGATTCGAAAAAAATTTAATTGTTTTTGTCATTAGCATAATTTTAGCTGCGTAGACCGCTTATCCAGTAAGAATAAAAGATGTTGTTGATCCAGAAGAAAAAATACGATATTGAATATAATTCGATATGAATGTTAAATTTTTTGTCTCACAATAAATATACGTTTAAATCGTTTCACTTTTATCGGATCCAATTTATTTATTTTTCAAAATATTATATTGTACTTACTACTTATAATTTGTGATTGTATTTACTATTGTCGATGCGTCGAATCATCAATTCAGTTTGAACATTGTCTACAAAACATTGACGACTCATCGATAATATTGTATGTTTACATATGTATGTACATATATGTTGACAAAGGGTATAAAAAAGCAATATACATTCTTATTAAATATTGTAGGTAAAGTGAATTCATTAATCGGTCGTGATGTGGAGGTGCTTCCCCAAAAATATTGTCACGTGACGTCACTAAATGTCAATCGTTTTTTTTTTTTGTCGTATTTAGCTTGTCAATGAGACTGCGAACCAAATTAAAACGTGAACGAAATAAATTTTAAATGGGAAATTTTCGAAACTGAACATGAACATGTTAATTTCATTGAATTCGAAATGACTATCCAGATTGTTGAAAAAAAAAACAACATTCATTATTGTCACTTTTGTGCTATAATTTATTATTATAAAATAATGAGCGAGAATTCAAAAAGCAAACAATAATAAACAATTAAATGGTTAATTGATTGCTAAGAAAACATAATTTTTATATTTGCTCTACAGTTTCGGCATTTTTCACACATTTTTTTTTTTTTTAATGTCGTGGGCTCATTATCATTTCATTTATAAATAATTTGTCTAAACGATACAACGATACAAACAGCAGTATTTGTTGTTGATAAAGTGTTGTAATAAAAATGTACATATATATGCCAATTGCACAAAGAATCTAGATAAGCTTTATTGAACAATAAAATTTTGTATATCTCTTCAATCAAGAATAAACACTTAATTTGCAATTGCACAGATTTGCATTCATTTCGCACTAAATAATGAGAAGTGAATATTTTTTATGAATCTGATCGCAAATTTATTTACAACTTATTGACCTAGTGATGTAGAGCTTAAGGTCCAAAACAAAATGGGATAACTAAAATATATTTTAAAATATAAAAGCCATTATCGAATACTTTCAAAAATAACTTGGAAAAATTTCAATTTATTATGAACCTCCTTAAAAAAAACATGGAAAATTATTTCAGAAGACTAGTTTTAATCTACAATTATATACAGGATGATTCATCGTGAGGTGTAATTACTGCTGTAATTGCTGTAATTACTGTCCATTCACGGAGAGACTGGCATTCAAACTAAACCAAATTTCTCAAACAGAAATTTTTTTCTTCAAACTGTCAAAAAATGCAGGAAAAAAAACAAAAAAAAATAAAACACACCAAAAAAAATTTTCTATTTTCGACAATATTTAAAATTTCACGCTTCATCTGAAGCAGATTTTTTTTTTTTTAACTGTCAAAATTTAACAATTATTGTTACAAAATTCGCAACCACTTTTTCGACACGTGTTGTCATATACATATGCATGATATTTATGCACGTATTAATGATGGTCAGAGTACGGATGATAGCGCGTTGCGCGCGACGAAAGACGACGGTAAAGACATCGCATAACTGAGAAAAGGACGGACAGAAGTCGATAAACAAAAATAACGTCAAGCAACAACAAACGGCATGAGAAGAATTAAAAAAAAACAACAATCCACGAAAAAAAAAAAACGCACAAAGAGAATGAACAAAAGAATAACGAACTGATTTTTTTGATAGATTGCAAGTTTTTTGTCTGAATCAGAAATTTTTTTTACATTTACTTTTTTGAAAGTTTAAAAACTATTCTTCTGAAGCAAACAAAAACTAGTCTGAACGATAATTACACTTTTTCTTTCTGATGTTTGTTTGAAAAATCAAATTTATTTTCTAATCTAGTCTCTCCATGTTGTTTCACGAAGAATGAACGAAAGCACGGGTTTATTGCGAGAACAATTCGGAGAACAGTTAATTTCACGTAATGGAACAATGTAAAGTGATATCACACCTCTAAAGTCAGTCATTCGCCAAATACCACACGCATCATCAAAAATTGAAAGAAATAATCTCTTAATAAAATGGATTTATAGTGGTTTGAAAAAAGTAGCTTTCAATGAATAACTCTTCACTGAAAGCAATAAGCATTAGTTCGCCTACAATTTTAGACTGCTGTGCTGTGTTCTAAGAAAGATGTATCCCAAGAAAATCGGCAAATTGGTAGTAGAACTGTGATGTTGGAATCTGAGTAAAGGAACTGTTCCAATATAATCTAGAAACAAGCGGAGTCAGATTGAATATTGTAATTCGTACTTTTAGTGACTTGCCAAATAATAATGATGTTCTAAAGTACTCGAATAACTCCATTTTTTTTTTAAGATTTTTATTATGAATACTAGCAATTTGGCATCTATCAAGTGCTTTGACTTTAAAATTTCGAAAAAAAGTGGAGTTAATCGATTTGGCATTTGAGCAATCCATATCCGAAAGTGGTGCACTGAAAAATTTTTTTACCAGGGCTACCAGACATCAAAGTTTCGGAAAATCCTTTATTTTAAATTGCTATATATTTTATATAGGTTGACGAATTTAATGAAATGTATAGAGAATGGATGAAATTTTTTTTAATATTTACTTACACTGAAAAACATATTTCCTCATATAAAAAAAAACCAATTTTTTTTTTATTTTTATATTCTGCAAATTACAATTTTGAAGAAAATATTTTGAAATTATCTTATTCATAACTATTGTCATTGTGGGGAAAACTTTTTTATTTATTGAGACAAATGATTTAAATTTTGCAATTAAGCTTTGCTCATTATTAGAGTACAAATCTTAAAAAAATTATCCAGATCGTGTAAGTTTTAGATATAGCTGTCATATAAAGTGATACGTAGAATATGAAATATTGTATGAAAAACTTTTATATTTACGGAGATATTTTAGCCAAGTTTTGTATTTAATCTTTAATTATAATTTCTATTAGAATGTGAAAAAAGTTATCAAGATCTCATAAGTTTCATTTTGTATTTAAGGATTTTTTAGCATTACTGTGCGAATCTGGAAAAATGAGCTTGCTTGAAAAAGTGGGCGTGGCAGCTCACCCTGGAACAATTTTAATATAGGCGGCTCCTGCAAATAAAAGAAAATCTATACAAAATCTCAGCTCACAAAGAGCAGTATATATATAGCGTTTTGCTCATAAAGTTTAAGTTAATTGTGTCCTACAGCACTTTTTTCATAAAAAAAAATTAATAAATAAATATTAATTGCTGCAGACAACTCTTTTAGTTGAGATAGACAGGCTGGAATTTAGCATACATTTTTTTTTCTATCTGGATGTGAGATAGTCAGCGTCTATAATAAAGTTATTATGCCTTTTCATTAAGTGGTAGACTAATGTATTTGAATATGGTGATATGGTGCAATAGATTTGTATTTATTAAACTGTTATTGACATTTTTATTACATTTATTATTATTACATTCAACAAATATTGACACGTTAGACCAAGAAAGGCACGTTCGTCATCTGTTGCGGCATACATATTAAATAATTGATCGAATTTCGAACAAATGTAAACAACTTTTAAATTATTAAAATCACAATTAACTGGTTTATAATTTTTATTTATATAAGGGAAATATGTAACAAATGCAGTTTCTGACAAGAATAAGATAAGCATATTAAATATTACGGAAGCAAGAGCCGAAATTTCTAGCAACTAGTGTTCTTATACCCCGCTGTAGATTGATAATTGTATTATTAAATAATACAATTATTAAAAAATGTAAATAAATAAATAATACGGATAGAGAGACTTTTAACATCTGCATTTTGAATAGTCTCTTGAAATGGTTGCAATACGAAAATACTCCCATTCCCAATAATTGTGTGCGTACAATAAAAAACTGAATGTGTGGCAATTTTGAAACTGTTTTATATAATATTTCGATCAAAGTCTCCGCAAAACGCGAAACTATTCATTAACCTATGAAGGGTTTATAAAAATATGAATAAAGATACATTGAATCAATGAACGCAACGATTGGACCAAATTTTATGAATTGAAACCATTTTTTCAATGATACTATGTACCTTTTTAGTTCAGTGAACATATAATTTATTCAAAATTACCCGTAAAACACAATGATTACGATTATAAGGATATAAGGACGCTGAAATATATCTGGTAAATATGATAGTGCTCGATTTAAGTACTATTTTCGACTGTTTTTCAAAAGAATGTGAAATTTAAATATTTATATCAGAAAATACAAATTTTAAATCGAATTTTCGAATATTTCTTAGTCCGCATTTGTTTGTAAAAGTTAGTTAAAAAATATTATATTTTTTTCTTTTCACAGTCCTTATTCAACCAATTCACGATATTCGTATTCAGCGACCACAAATTAGTTTGAGAGCAAAGTTTGGAAAATGCTCTATTTTCACTGTTGACCAGTGTATTTGAGTCGTTCGATCTAGTCACTGCAATTGGATTTATAAATAAATCGCCAAGGAAGCATTCTAGTTTTGTTTTTATTCACCGAGGGTATACTGAGTTGATGCGTCTGAAAAAGTAAGAGTGTATCGTACTATACAAGGACAGAATTGATAATCCTTTAGCAATGTTTTCGTCTGATTCAGAAGAATAATATGGAAAAACGGTAAAATTACTGTTCCATAAAGAAACTACTCTGAATTGCGCTCTCGATTGAATTTCGTAATGTCATCAGTATCATAGGCACATCCAATATTTTCATTCTGGTTAACCCGGCTCTAAAACTGCTAATAGGTGAGTATCCAGAGGTTGTGACTTCTGGGTCTTCAGTAAATTGGTTCTAAGAAATTTATTAAGAAGGCTCAGCAGTTTCGAAGTTCGAAATTTGATCGGATTGAAGATTGATTTTCACTCTTGTCGCTTTTATAAAAATTTTGATAATTTATTGTCACTCGTTCTAGAACAGGTTAACTCCAGTTAAGATGACCTTAAACCTGTTGTATCATCAAAATAACGAATCAAATCGAACATGTAATATACAAATTCAATTATTAAGTGAAAATAAGTTAAATATTTGATAACTGGTTTAGTAACAGTTCGTTATACTGATTTTTTTGAAGGCAAATTCATAAAGAAGTATTTTAATAAATTTCATCATTTCGTTAATCGAAATGCATTTGAAGTGTTTCAAGTGAGAATAATTGGAATCGTATTTATCGAATTCGAAATTCCTTACAACAATCAACTACAACCATTTAATAACGTCAGCATTTGAGCGGGAAAAACAAATAACAATTCAAATATTAGCTTTTCAAGTCAAGGTTGGCGTTGATGGGTTAACCGACAGCTGATCGCTTCAAACACTTCAAAATATGTTTGAATTGCAAATGAAAAGCAAAAATAAATAACATTGAATAACTTATTTGCACGCAAAGCTTCCAAGTCTATTTAAAAAGTCAGTTGATTTATTTTGAAGAACCACAATAGTTAAAATTGTTTTATGTGCTTCCATTTCTTACAACATCAAAAATTGTTGTTTATTTCGATTTTTTTTTTTTTTAAATTTATAAATCAAACTGGTTCTTTTTCTTTCGAACTGAACAGGAACTGCTGAACATGTTCGCCGAACCAATCGCGCATCATTAATATTGATGAGTCATTCTTTGAAACTGTTTACAAAATATTGAAATATATTTTGGAAGCTCTAACCAACCAACCGAAATCTAAACAATTAAATTTGTTGCTTCTTTTTTTTTCAAGTCATAAAATTTTCAACGAATTAATTATATTCGATATACATCCTAGACAAATATTTGTGATCACTAAAGAAGTTTCAATGGTCTCAGCAGGCAGTTTTAATAATCTTCTGGCTTTTTGCTCGCGAATGTTCTTACCTTCGACAGAAAAAAACTTTAGCAATCTAAGCTTTTAAAGAATCGCAAAGAGTTTTGAAATGTTTGGCTAGTAAACTATCTGTATTTATTATACAATTACGATTGATTAGTATATTAACTTTCATCAGATGTTTGTAACGCATATAAATAAAAGTCGCAAAGTATATATATTCGTGATCAGCTCCAACGGAGAAATCCAACTAGCATTAACTAGTTCAACAGTTTTAAAGCTATCGTGCTAAAATTTTGTACATAGTCTTCTAATTACCATAACCTGCACACCGCTTAAAGTCAGAGAAATCGGATAAGATTTTGATATAGCTGTTATATGGAAAACGTTTCTATTTCATTTTTTATTTAAGGAAAGGATTCAATTAGTAGAAAATTTAAGCTTATATTATCAGTTCAATGTGAAACTGTTAAAATAATCGAGATATTATCAGAGTACGATATAACTATAGTAACTGAAATATAGAGTGATAAATTGGTTGAAAGTGTTCTAACTGGTTTATGGAGTTATCTAAACGCAATTTGTATTTAAGATTTGAACACGATTGCACAAATAATACATACATATTTGAATGTTTCTCAATTAATAATGAAATTTAGTATGAAGCATACATTTACGCCATATATAGCTGAACAAATTGGTTTATCCCGATAGTACACGGAGAGACTGGCATTAGAAAAAAAGCTTTCAAGCCAAATTTCATAAGCTAGTAGAATAGTTTCGCTCTGTAATAGCAATTTTTTTTTTTATGTTAAAAAATGCAGAAAAAAACAAAAATCTAAAACACACAATAAAAATATGTTCGATTTTCGACAGTTTGAAAATATTTTTTCTGAAACAGAATTTTTCCTATCACAAAATGAAATGTACCGTTTTTAAAACGTTCAGCATGAACAAAAGACAAAACGAAGAATGTTTTTGCTTTGCTTGATTTCATCGCTTAACATTTAATCTTACAAAATTCGCAACAACTTTTTCGACACTGTGTTGTTGTATATGCATGATATTTGCGCACGTATTAATGACGGTGAAAGTATGAACGATAGCACGCTGTGACGGTAGCGACATCGCATAACTGAGAAAAGGACGGACAGAAGTAGATAAACGAAAACATCTTCAAGAAACAACAAAACGGCATGAGAAAAAAAAACGCACAAAGAGAAACCAACAACAAACTGATTTTTTACTTTTTTGATAGTTAGAAAATTTATGTTCTGAAGCAGACGAAAACTAGTCTGAACGATAATCACACTTTTTCGTTCTGTTGTTTCTATATAAAATCAAGTTTTTTTTTTAATCCAGTCTCTCCATGTACTTGAAAAAACATTAAAATATCACATCAGAGCTCATGAGTCAGAGAAAAGCAGCCTGCATAGGGTAAAGTAGTAACCTATGATCATTATTTGAAATAATATCTATGCGATTACATTGTAAGTTTTAAAATAAAAGTCATTGATCGTATGTTTGTCATTAGAACCAATATAAAGCTTGCTATAAAAATTATAATTTGTTTAAACAGATAATAAAATTGTTGAAATATACTAAAGTGCTTAAATTTTATTAAACGTGGAATGATAATGATAATAAAAAAAAAATATATTGTTTATTAAGAAATCTGCACTCGAATTTCTAATTGAAGATATTTTTGTTCCATAAAGTTTATCTTCTTTAAAAACAAATATAATTTACATTTAAAAAATTTATAAAAAAAATTTAAAAAAATACGAAAAAACTTAAATAAAAAGTGAGAGAAAAAACAAACAATGAATACAAATAATTAAACATTCAAAAACGTGTTTGAAACACATTACAAAAATATCATTAATTCCTGAAGTTTAACATTCAAATCGATATAATCATATAACAACAACAAAAAGAACAACACGAAAAGCAACAACAACACTGAACAATTTAAGACATAATATGAGACAAATGAGGTTGCGTATACGTCACGTCAGACCACTCAATATGAGAAAAGTGTTCAGTAACCTTTTTTTTCTTTTGTTTTTATATATATGTATATATTATTCGTCTTTTACCACTACATTGTCTTTGAATTGTTGTTGTTGTTAAATTTTGGCTTTCGACGCGCTTTGCTTGCCAAATAGGCCAAATAACAAAACAATTAATCACAACCTTAAGCAACTAACAATGTTAACTGTTGATTTGAAAAGCAATAACAATTGATGAAAATCCAAACGAAATATCGGAAAGTATTCGCCTCCATGAATGAATTGAGTTGAACTGAATTGAGCCAACCACAAAAATCAAAAATAAACAATCGGATAAGTTAGCAGCCCTCAGCAAAAACAAAGTTCAATGCGTTTTTTTCTTTTTTTTGTGTGTTATTTCTCATATTTTGTTTATATTTTCAACGACATAGCGGCAAAATTGTGTTGGATTGAGTCACGCCGAATCAACTTGTTATGCGCTGCGCATGCGCGAAAAGCATTAAATTCAGAAAATTCTGGTTGCAACTCGAATGACGTTCACTAAAGGTTTTGTTGCTATATTTGTTCACCACCAATTTAAATGTAAAGCAGTTCGTTAGTTAGTTAGTAGCGTTGACTTCCGCGTGACATTTTATTTCAGATTACTGGGTTGGTATTTATTTATTTTTAACATTTATACACTGAAAATATGTATTAGTTTTGAATAATTTTACTTTGAACATTTTTTTAAACAAGTTTGAACAAACTTGTGTTTAGACAAATGTTGATTTTAAATATAAAAAAAGTGAAATATTTAAATTCCTACTTACTGAAATTTAAAACAAAATCAAACTGAAATATTCTATTTACAAAACAGAAAACACAAAAAATTTAGCAACGAAATTTTTCCGCCAATTTCGTTGGAAATCGTAAGAAAACTAAACAGAATTCAACTCATTTCATCAATTCACTTCATACAGTTTTGCTTGGTTTTCTAGAATCCGAGTGAATTCCGAATTCACTTCTTTTTGCTGAATTTTAAAAACAATTAGCGTTTTACATCTATATAATTTAAAAAAAAAAAAAAAAGGAAGACATTGGGCCAATCATGACTTCGGATTCGGGTTCTACGAAGCATTCTACACTTGTTTTACTAATCGATCCCTACGACTCCAATTTACATTTTATTTATGTAATTTCGAGAAAAAAAATTTTAGATTTCAACATCTTAAAGATTAGATTGTCCATTTTGTCAAATTCAAATTGTCGTAACCAAATTTAAAAATTATCGCCTCTCTTTGTGCATCATAGGAATCGAGAAAGGAAGAAGCTCACAAGAAGCACTGAATGAAGTGCTTCGGTTGGATCAGTGCTTCTACGGTTGTAAGTATTTTCTGCTGGGAAACAATGAAATAAAAATTAGTTCGAACGTTTCCAAGTATTTCGTTCCAGGGTTAGAAAGAATCATTTTGTAATTTGTTTAAATCCACTAAAATCAACAGAATAGCTATAAGAAAGAGTTACTTTATTAGCAACCTATTTTCAGTGCAGCATTATACACAATTCAAAAAGCATCAAACCTGTGAATGCGAGAATTGCCAAGAATTAAAAATGACTTTGCACTAATTAGAAATAAAGTTCCAGGAAAAATTCAAGATTCACCTCTCAATAGCAGAGGAATATTTTTTCGACAGATGCAATTAAGAATTATTTGGATACGAAAACTTTCTTCAAAAGATAGTATGGTGATTATAATGACTACACGTTAAAAAAAATGTTCAGGTCTTCTGTATGTTGCATTTGGATCAACCTAGCTTTATATATTTCGAGTATCAACAAAAATCTCACTCGATACAACTCATTTCAAATTAGTAGATGAAGAATTTTCCTCGTTGTTTTCAGTGTATGCAATTATTTAAATTTATTTGCTTACCTTTCGAATATTGATCACAGCCCCTCAGTATTGATTTAGCAATTCGATAATTTGATAAAATGTAGTTCGATACAAATTCTTTTTTCGTAGACAAAGTTGTCAAAATTTGGTAACCAATTTGGTATTTCCAGTTGGAACCACTTATAACCAAATTACAGTTCAAAACTTCTTTAATATCGTTAAAAAAAAACCTTTTTGTAATGAATATATGTTGGTATTATTATTATTATTTTTTTTTTTATTCTTATTCACCTCGAAATAAAGGTATTAACCGAACGAGCGCTAATAAAGATTGTCGCAAAAACGTCAATAAAATAATCACAAAATTTTAAGACTTGGAAAAAGTTGAGATATTAAATATTTCTTTTATAAATATTTGTTGTTTGCCAGCGCAAAAAAAAACCGTAAACAAAGAAATTTTTCAGAAAAAAAAAGATATTAAGAACATAAATTTGATTTATGTTCCTTTATTTCTATTTTCTCTAGTTTCAAAAATTAAAATTTTATATTTTAAATTTCCGTTTCGGAATTTTATTTCCGTTTCATTCTCGCGTCTCCTCGATCTACGCGTCTCAAATGCTAAAACTGAACTGAACTCGTAATGTACGCTGTTAAAGCAATCACGGTCTCTCTGTCTGTCAATCTGCTTGCTCTAAAGACAAACGCGTTATAAATAAAAGAAAAAAAAAAGTGAACTTGAGAACTTTATCGCTTACGCTTATTATTTATATTACATCCAAAATGGTTGAAAAGGGAGCATTTCACTGTATGTTGGCAATACTACTGAACGATCAACAATTGCTTGGTACCGCTTACAGTTTGAGAATCACTGTAATGTTAGCGCTGATTGTCAGTTTAGTATGTTTCACAACTAATTTGCTGTGAGCTTTTATTGGCAATGTTGCCACCTGGATGGATACTATTTGAAAATGAATATTTAAAGTTCACTGGATGGCCATTTTCAGCTTATATGTAGTATACGGTATAAGAACTTTCATACTCAATATATTCTAATATTAATGTTGAGATATAAAGTAGCATTTCAAAACTCATGCCAATAAGGAAGCCACTCCCTTGTGACCTTTTTTCCAGGTGACCACTGCCAAAGAGTTTGATCGTTAAGATAATTATATTTCATATTTGGTACATTGCTTCTTATGATTTCTTACGAATAGTTTTTGGATCGGGTAATTATTCCGGTTACTTCTCGTACAATTTCAAAAGTTATTCGAACATACAAAGAAGAAAAAATTGGTGCTGCTGTTTAGCAGTTTTCATCCGTAAATGATTTTTTTATCCAAAGGTAATCCAGATGCTGATCATTAAATAATAAGGTGCTTATACACTTTATTCCGTGAAAGATCCTAAAGTCCAATTTTATTACATAACCAAAAACTCAGTTTTTGGAATAAATTTTTTTTAAAAAAAATCGGAAAATTACTTTTAATAATTACTATTTAACAAATGATAGTATGCTTGTTATGGCAAAATCCGTAACTTTATAGACAGGTAATGTTTCATTAACTTAAACTAGAGTGGTTGAAATGGAGAGGCCTTCACGCATATGAACGAAATATATCTCAATACTCGATGTTAACTCGAAGAACCTTTTCTTTTCTCCTAGTTCATATCATAGTCGCTGAAAGCTGACAATTGCAAAGGATCGTCCACTCAACAAATAAAGAATGAAATCCGAAAACTTTAATTCAAGCGACAAAAAGCTAAGGAGTTCATCAAAATTTGAGAGTAAACTTAAATAGTATGATGCGTGCAGCTTGTAGCGATGCACTCTTCATTATTGTAGAAATATAAATTTAATTTATTAATACAAATATAGTTAACAATAACGATATTTTCACATGTCGAACATAAAATCTAAACATACAACACAAACATGGCAGCGATTGCGGCAAAAAAGGCTAAAACTGTCGATGCATATAGAATGGCGCAAGTCGTCTGCATCCAGGCGACCAACGGACCAATGCAAAGTGACACAATCAATTGTGCTATGAAGACCATACTGCTGATAATAGCAACATCTGTGCCCAGTCCACGTGCCTGTTTCAATGGCACAGTTTCACCATTTCGCACATGGAACTGTTAAAAACGATTAACCGAAAAATAAATGAGTGAAGTTGTTTTGAAATCTTTTTCTATGCTACTTACGCAATTTTTCGCATGATAATTGGCCACCAAAATGTACGGCATTGTGAAGAGCGTGCCATATAATATACCCGCAGATGTACTGAATACTAGCACACCCCACTTTGTTGGCCATATGGCGAGTATTAACATACCAATGCCATAATAGACTATACCAGTAATATAGACAGATTTTGTGCTAAACAAAGTCACATAAAATTAGTTTTGAAATCGATTTATTTGTAAATGAAAAACTTACCCCAACCATTTCATTAATTTTGTCACGGACAGTGAATAAACTGAACAGGAGAACGCATAGATAGCCATACCCCAACAGCCGAAGCGAACACCAGCTTCATAAAGTTGTGCCGCTTCAGAGTTGGGCGCTGCTGTCGGATCACCATGGAAGACCGCCTCACCAACGAAATCGGTAAAATATAGGCAGTAGGTAACATGGCCCATCCAGCATAGAAGATTTGTTAGTGCCAACATACGCATTGAATAAGGCATCACAAAAATACTCTTCAGATAATGAGCTAGTGAAACGGGTTTCTCTGCATCGGTCTCATTCACTTCGATACTCTTTCCAGTAAACTTCGAAGGCCATGCAGGAGTAAAGCTATTCTGATAGCTCTCGATGACAGCTTCTTCGTTTTTGATGCTATCAGCCATTTTCAATTCCAGTGTTGTTGTCTTTGAAAAAAAAAATTTTAAAAAAAATTTTATTATTATTATCGAACTCAGTAGTCTTACTATATAGCAACCTCTTTTATATAATAGACTGGATTATTATTCTTGGTAAGTTCCTTTTTGATAGCAACGTCGGATAATGGGCGTAGCAACTCATCGCGTTCTATCAATTTCAATGGAATCTCACGAAATGTTGTTATGGTTATCACATAGCAAACGATAAAAATTATCGTCACCAAACCGAATACCGTCGGAATATTTCCACCAAGCGACGATCCTAAGAAAACGGATAACAGTCAAGAAAGCTCAAAAAGTCTTTTAGCAAAAAATGGCTCACCAAATTGAGTAGTTTCCCAATCGACGCCACCGATCGCATAACCTATTGTGCCTCCAACGCCAGCAAATAAAGTGAACATTGTGAGTGCAAGTGGTTGTTCCTCCGGAATGCACATATCGAGTAGATATGTACGAGCCGGCGTCTGACACGTATCGGCATCAAAATCGAGTAGAACCATGCCAAGTATCGTCAGTATAACAGCATATTTATAATCTGACGGTGATGGCCCCTGTTCAGGAGCCAGCAAAGCCGCAACGCTGCCCTCACTACTGCCATCATTTGTACTGTAATTGGTCAACACCAACTCTGTGTAGTTGTAGCCAACATCGCCTAATAATACGCCAAGTTCCTTGCCATATGGTACCAATATAAGACCACACAAAATACCGAAAGATAACAGCGAAATGATCGGTCGACGTCTGCCCCATTTAAGCTTGCAACGATCACTGATCGAACCGAGCAGCGGTGAAACGAAAAATCCAATCAACGGCGAAAGACCCCACGCCATTGTCATATGTTTGTGATCCACACCGATTTGCAATAGAATCGGCGAAACAAAGGAAGTCTCCGCAGCGTACGCAAATTCAATTGCCATCGCAATCGCCGAGAGGCGAAACATCTCGAAACGAGTCTTTCTGCGAAAAACATGCGAATAATCATGTTTCTGTTCACGTGCATGACTTTGACGTGTTTTCAGCATATATTTGATCATAGGATTCTTGGCCGATGATAGTTCATCGGATTTCGATGAATCGGCAGCAACGCCAACCATATTTGCGCCGACTTGTTTTATGCACAATAAGTGGGTTATGAAGTGCTTGATGGAAGAAAATAAGAAAATTATTTTTGAATTTAGATAAAATACTTCAAATAATTAACCGGATAGAATATATATTTGAAATAATTAGAACATGAAAATATTATTATAAAAATGATGGGAAAGTATGATTTTGGAATTTGTGATATGATGTGTCAAGTTAAAAAAAAGAA